>JARHVA010007109.1:0-270000 GCA_037957365.1 Torreya grandis | reverse complement strand
GGTCCTTTACATAGAAACAGAAAGAAAACACACTTAAAAGCAATTGTGGGGGCACAAAGTGTCTCCACAGTTGGCTTTAGGACACCTTCTTGACTACTTTCACTAATTCTGCTTATTTAATTAAAGGGACAAAAAATGTATTAAGGAAATAGACATAAGAACAATTTCCCCAACAACCAAGTTATTACAACATAAAGTCTGAAAAGTCATTTGTTTTCTTATTCCAATAACAAAATATGATCAACAATCTGAGCTCAAAGTCTCAGTAATGCCTTTCAATTTGGGCAGAATTTAGTTTGTCGATAACCAAAAAGATCTCTCTAAAACAATAAGTGAGATTCCAATACATATCTCTCCAAGAAAGACTTGGGAGCAATAACACATCTTGTTGCATTCAATACATTTTAAATTATATCAAGAAGATATGCTGGAATCGAGCATAGTTGCCCATTTGATTTTCTCAATGCAGAGAAATGGGTCACGCCATTAAATGTTCATGTTCTCCAATGTCCAGCTAGTGGACTACTTCACCTTCTAGAAACATCTCCCATGCATGGGTATTTCTGGTCTTTCTTCATCATTCCTCCTTTATTGGCTATGTTTTATCCCTTTTTTGAGATCTCAGGCTATCTCTTTGGTCAGTCACTGAACTTACAATTGACAAAATTTGTGCTGCATTTGAAAATCAATGGATATTTCATTATCTTAAATTTTACGTCTATAAAGACGTCAATGGTTCAATCACTTCCCTTTGAACCATTGAAGCTTTGAACCTTTGAACTTTGAACTATTTTGGTTCAAGGTTCAATCGATTCATTGGTTCATTCTTTGTTCCATCACCTCTTTATTTTACTATGTCCCTTGATCTCTTCGCATCCATTGAACTCATTGAACCCGTTGAACTCGTTGAACTAATTTGGTTCAAGGTTCAATGGTTTATTCCTTTGTTCTTTAAAGTCTTCTTTTCTTCACTACCCTCTGTAAGGGCACTTGGTCTCTTCACTTTGGGGCATTCCTTTAAACTGGCTGATTGAATTGATCAATTAAACCAACTGCGATTCAACGGTTCAAAGGTTCAATGGTTTAATCACTTTTTCTTCAAGTGTTCCATTTGACCACTTGAACCAATTACTTATTGAACCTCTAAACTTTCCTTTGGAATTATCTATTGCTATCTCTTTCTTTGCTTGAGGCTAGTTTCTGTTGATGTTAGCAAATGACACATGGCGTCTTCCACTAAGAAATAGGTGAGAACACATGGAAGCATTCGTTGAGCTTATAAAAGCACTATAGAAACATTTGGGAATCTTTTGGATCCACACAAACGTAGACACTTGTCACTTTTCATTTGAGTTTAGCCACTTACCTGAGACCCACCACAATCTTTAATCAATAAAAGGTAGCATCTATAGTGAAATAAGAGAGTACACGTTGCAGGATCCACTTAACTTATAGAAGATTTGGATGCCTTTTGAGAGTCTTGTGGAAGATGACATGTGGTAGCTTTTGTTAATCTTTTTAAAAACACTATGGAAACATTTGGGACTCACTTGGATTTATGCAAATGATGACACTTGTCACATTTCATTTGACCTTAGCAACTTACTTAGGGCCCGCCATAGTCTTTACAAAACAAAAAGGAAGAAGCTGTAGATATTGACACTTGGCACATTCCATTTGACCTATTTCTCTCCTGTAAAGTCCGTAGAAATGAGTTCATAGAACTTAGCCTGCATAGTCCATAGATTCCTTCTCGCAGAGTTCATAGATTTAAGCCTGTAGAGTTCATAGATTCTAAAAAATCTTGAATGATGAAGAATTTGAATGTCCAAAACATTTTTTTAAGAGGGGAGAGAGGATTTTGGTCTATTGGACCAAAATAGTTCAAATGTTGTCCAAAAATGAGTGATATTTTTGGGAGACAATAGCTAGTTCCAGTTGGGGAACTTCTTTTAGTTGAAAACTTGGAACAACTAAGGGGAGTAGAACTAGAATATCCAATGCCTTGAAGTATGCCATTAGGTCGTGGAGTCATGATACCCAAAAATAAAGGTGACAAAAACAAAAATGAAAGCACAAAAATAAAACTAAAGACTATCCAAATATACATATGTACAATCTGATCTTATCTAATACTTCAGAGATTGAATTGCTTCAGATGCTGCCCATTGTGAGTTAATGAAAAGGGCATACCATCTTGATATTGTAGCAAGAAACTATTTTCACCATTGAGTTGATGAATAGTAAATAGGCCCCTCCAAAGGGAGTCAAACTTCCCATGCATCCCTTTTGGTTCTCTTCTCTTGTCCCACAACAGGACTTCATCTCTAACCTGAAAATCATAGTTTTTTGCCTTCTGGTCAAAGAGTTTATTCACCAAAATTTGATGGGTAGTAATTTGGTCCACCACCATAGTTCTCTATTCATCCAATTTAGTCAAGCACATGATCCTCTTATCAAGGGGGCTTTCATATGTCTGATTTTCAATTGCCTTAGCCAGTTTTAATGCTGGCAATTCCAAAGGTGATTGGTATCTCAACATTGATACCATAAAGAAGTTGGAAAGGAGACATACCAATTGCCCTCTTTGGTGTGATTTTGTCTGCCCATAAAGCATCAAATAATGCTTTATGCCATGTCTTTTGGTTGTCATCCACCAGCTTCTTGATGATAGTCATCAGGTTCTTATTACTTGATTCAGCTTGTCCATTCCCTTTTGGAAAGTAATCAAAAGAGTGAGAGAGGGTGATCCCATAGTAAAAATAAAACTGAGTAATCTCCTAGAAAGTGAAACAAGCTACATGGTCTGTGACAATCTTGGTTAGGACCCCAAACCTAGAAATGATATTCTCCTTGAGAAAATTTCACACTAATTCTGAAGTGGCATGCTTAGTTGGGATAGCTTCCACCCACTTGGTGAAGTAGTCAATTGTTGTAAACATGATTATGGGTTTATAGCTCCAATAAAATCAATTCCCCATTGTTGGAATGGTTCTTTTATGATCATTGGGTTGAGAGGTAGGGAAACTAACTTAGGTCTTCCAACAAACTGCTGGCATAGTTCACATTTTCTTACCCACTTATATGCATCTTGAAAAAGAGTAGGCCAATAATACTTGGCTCACAAAATATTGTGGGTAATTACAAGAGCAAAAAAATGTCCTTTATATGCTAGATTGTGGAAGGATTTAAAAAGTTGGCTTTGTTGTTCCTTGTCCACATAGTGAAGAAACACTCCATCAAGGCTCCTCTTGTATAGGCCATTTTCCCAAAGGACAAAATTGGTAGCTTTCAACTTGATAGTCCTCTTTTTTTTGTAAGACAAGTGAGCAGGACACTCACCATAAGTAAAGAAATGAGTAACATTTGAATACTACTCATTCATGGTGGAGACAAAGAGGAATATTGGTGTGTCTTCCACCTCTACTTCTTCATGCTCTATTTCTACTGATTTGTTATCAGCAATTAATTGACATAGGCCTTTTCCTCATACCAGCTTTGTTGGCTTGATGGCTAGATCAAAAACCTAGATTTTTGCAATCCAATTGCCTCTTTTCATCCCAAACTCCTATTAAGTTAGTATGTATTTGACTGTGGTACCAAGAACCAAGGCAGTAGTATGAGAATTCAAGATGTAGAAGCAAAAATGTTTGACTACTTTCACCACTGCATAAGCATGCTTCTCCATGTTTGAGTACTTCAGCTCATGAGCTTTGAGAGGATAGCTCATGAAAGAATTGGGAGATTCCATACCTTTTTTATTATGTTAAACTAGAATTGCTGAAAGAATATGTTCAAAAGCATAATTGTATATGATGAACTCTTTGTTGTAGTCTGGATAAACTAGAATTGGGGTATAAGCAATGACAGTCTTGATATCCTCAAACGCTAACTTGCCTTCTTTAGTCTAGCTAAAGGTGGCTTTTCCTTTTATCATGTTCACAATATGATGAGTCTTCTCAGCAAACTCAGGGATGAACCTTCATAAAAAAATTACCTTTCTAAAGAAAGAGTGAACAATAGTCTTACTTGTAGGCAAGGTAATCTCTTGGATAAAATTGACTCTGTCTAAGTTAATATTTATACCTTCTTTGGACACAATGTGTCTGAGAATTTGACCCTTTGTTACTCTAAAAACTAACTTCTTAGAGTTCAAGGAAATGCCATTCTGGCGGTAGCGGTCCAGCACTTGTTGCAAGTGGCATATATGATATGGGTGATGTTTAGAAAAAATGGTTAAATCATCAAGATAAAATATAATGAACTTACCCATCTCATCCTTGAAAGCAAGGCCTATTGCTCTCTGAAAGGTGGCACTAGCATTTATCAAGCCAAAAAGCATCCTTTTATATGCAAATGTGCCCCAATGTGTGGTGAAGGTAGTCTTGTGTTGGTCTACTTCACTAACTTCAACTTGATTGTATCCTGAAAAGCCATCTAGCTTTGATAACATCTCTAAGCTAGTCACTATCTGTAGCACTTGATCCATAATGGGTAAAGGATATTTATCCTTTAAAGATGACTGATTTAGATTCTTGAAATCTACAAATATGCAAATTTTTCCATTCTTCTTCCTCACAGGGACTATGTTGACAATCCATATGGAATGATGGATTGGGAAAATTATCTTAGCATTCAACATTTTTTGTATCTCAAATATAATAGTACTTGATATCTTTGGATTATACTACCAAGATTTTTTCTTGTAAGGTACTAAGTCAGTCTTGAGAGGAATGTCATGGTGGATTTCATCAGGTCTAAGAGACTTAAGGTCATCATAGGAATATGCTAAGACGTCAATGTATTAGCTAAGCAAAGTAGTAAATTTGAACCTCTCTTTGGGAGTACAACATTTACCAATGTTAACTATCTTGGGATCTTCCTTGGTACCCAAATTTATCTAATCAAACCCCTAGGAGGAGCTTGAATCCATTTGTTGTTGTTTGATGAATCTATCATGTTTTTCAAATATCTTTTCTAGGGAAACTAGACCTTTGGGAATTTTATTCCCTTTGAGTTGCAAGAATTTTTCATCTACATTTGAGTTCATTTTAGGAGTCGATTCAAGATTCTGAGGTTTACTACCTTCAAAATGCAACTATTCAAAGATGTCTCTTTATTCTATAAAGACAATGATTTGGTTGTCATTGTTAAACACTTGCCAATGGCTGGCATTATTAAGCATACTCAGTCAAAAGACCAACTCGATGGTGTATTTGCCTCCTATGAAGTCTGGGTGAGGGACTAAGAGAGTTTCTAAAATAGTGAGTGCATCAACTTAGTCATTAACTTCTCTGGATATGGCAGAGATGTTGAAAGCATCAAAGCTTTCAATTTGATCCCAGACTAGGTTGCAGTAATGGCACAATCTCTTGTTTTTGGTTTTATATAGGTTCTTTACCTAACAAACCACCAATTTAGCATCTCCTTTGGCATGAATGAGTTTTATGCCTTTATCTCTAGCAGCCTTCAATCCAAGCAATAGAGATTCATATTTAGCTGTGTTGTTTGTATTACTAAACTATAATTTATATGAGTAAGGGAAAATATCTCCTTGAGGAGATATTAACACAATCCCAACTCTTGAGCTGGTAGAGGAGTAGCTGCCATCGAATTCTAGAATCCATACCTCATCGTACACTAATTTTTCTTTATATTTTTCTTCATTAGAGAAGGAAGATCCTTCTCCATCTGTACTACAACCTACCATTTCTCCTAATGTATGGTCTGAGTCAAACCTTGGATCACATTTAGGGACTTCATCAAGCACCTCATGAACTTCTTCTATGGATAAAAAGTAATTACCCAGGCCTGAAGACTCGAACAAAATTTGAGCTTCAGGTACTAATATTTGAGTGACTACATATTTTTCTTCTTTTTCAGGAAGCAAACTCTATATGATGCCTTTGAAAGGGATCCTCACTTTAGACAAGTCCATGCTCAATTCGCCACCAACATCCTTGTAGAAATTTCACCCCAAAAGAATTCCATATGAGGCTAGAACATCAACCACCAGGATTATCATCTTGATTCTTTTCTCTAGGAATGTTATAAATGCAATTGGGCATCTTTTATTTGTCCCAATAGAGGTACTTGTTTATTCTCCATGGAGAAACATATCCCAAAGGTTTTGGTCAATGTGAGTCCAAGAGATTTTGCCACCTTGGTAGGCATGACATTGTTTGAAGCTCTATAATCAATGATGTAATTGCTCAATTTGTGACCATTTATCAATAGGAAAACATAGAAAGGCTCTATTTTTTTAGGGGCAATTAGAGGAGTAATGACAAGATTGTTTGGGATGGACATGTTCCTTAGGGAATCATGAGTTACCTTTTAATCTCTTGTTCTGTAGGGATGGGTTTATTCTTCACACTCTGAACTAACCTATCTAACTTCTCGGGATTGGATTGCAAGAATTCAAATTCAGACATTTGAATTTTGGTCTTCTTGACGTGGTCAATTATGTCAAATGACTGAAATGGATTAGGAACAGAGGAAGTTAGTTCATCTTTCTAGTTTTTGGGAAGGGGAAGATTGGTCTGTGGAATTAAAGTTGAAAATGGAGAAATGCTTGATGTACTTACCTTTTTATTACTCACTAGATCCTTTGGTTGGAAAGGCAGAAAAGTTCCTCATTTGGAAATTGAGATTTTAGGTTGAGAAATTTCTCCTATTTTTCCTTTATTAGCTTGTTTGGCTGACTAGTTCTTGGACCACGTGAATACAACATATCATCCCTCATCTACTTTACCTTCACTTCTGGGTTCATCCTGATAATTTAGGAAACTAATGTTGGAGTCGCCAACTAACTCTTATTGATCATTTGTAAAGATATCAACATCATTTTCTTGATTTAATATAGGCTAGAAAGAAAAATCAGATTTTGTTTTGAGATATCCAACTGCTAAATTAGTTGGTGGTGCTTCAATGGCAAGTTTCCCCTATGGGGGAGGAAGATGATTTAGTTGTCCTTGATTTTTGGTAGCATTGCCTTAGTATGACTGATTCGGGAATTTATTTCTTGGCATATCCATGTATGAAGGAGCTAAAGATATCCCTTGTGCCATTTGCTTCTTGAGAGCTAAAAACTCATTTGCTAGTTTTTACACCATTAGATCAGTGGTACCTATAGATGGATATTCAAAATATGAAGAAGTTTTACCTCTATTAAGATCTCTCCTTATCTTTCCTACCAAGATAAGGTCATCTTCCACCTCAGTAGCAAAGATCTGAGCTGTAGCAAAGTCTATTTGGCTAGCACTTCTCAGTAAAAAACTTACTTCAGGTAGCTAAGAGTTGATGAAGAAAAATTTGAGATTTTTAGGTGTAGGCTGAGTAATTATAGGAATCCTATTCCTTATCTTGTCAAACTTGGCTATGAAATCTCTCATTGGTTCATGAGGCTCCTTATTCATTTGTGTGAGTTGGGCTAGCAAGGCATTTACATCTTCTATAGGTTTGAATCTGGGTTCAAACTTGGCTTTAAGGGTATTCCAGTCAGTCATAATCTAGGCCTACAGATGATAAATCCAGTCTGTAGTAGCACTTTGTAAAGTTTTCACAAATAGCCTGAGTGTTACATCCTCAAATTCCACACCTATTACACAACATGCTATGCTGAAGGCTGAAATATGTTCATCAGGATGAACCTTCCCATCACCATAGAATTTGGGGAAATTTTTCCTTGAATTGCATGGTAGCTCATGTAGAGCTGGAGTTAAATTGAGTGGGCCAAAATAGCTACCCCAGGTGCCTCAAAATACCATTGTATGAGAGGGGTAAGTATTGACAAAGCTTTATTAATAGTAGAAGTGGATGCTTTGCCTGATAGTAAAGACTTGACTTAGTAAGAGGAAAGATTTTGGTTCGTTGGAGACAAGATGGTGAAGAAAATGGATCAAAATTACTTTGTTGTACCAACTTGAATACAGGGTCAACAATACCTTTAGCCCTTTGGCTTCACGTATACCATGGATCTGCCAAATTGTAAAAAAAATGGGAAAGAAATGGCCCTACTTTAGCTTGAACCTTGAGGCTTCAAACTGTGTGTTCTATCCTAGTTGGCATGGAGGTGGAGGGATATGGTAAGGCTATAATGATAATGGGTAAGACACATAACGGAGTCACCAGAGTCTATAATGGATAAGGGCAGGGAATGATTCAATTTGAAACTTGAGGCTTTAGATTGTACATTCATCCCCAACAAAGTCACCAAAAATTGTTGGGTGAATATTTTGTCACTCAGCTAACTGATAGGCAAAATAGTTCTATTCACCATAGCATAGGGAGATTGGTCAGCTAGATGTGTAGGTTTACCACATCAAAAGGAGACTAATCTCTCTTCTCATCAAGAGGAGGTTCCCTATTAAATATGAGGAGCTATATATTATACATTTATGCTAAAAATAACACTTGGGGTAGGACAACACCATCCATCTCTCTTTTTTCAGAGATGATGTTCAAGGATCAAGGGATAAATCTTAGGAGTAATGACAGAAAGTGCTCCTCTTCTTTCAAAAGTACTACTCAGCAAACCACAAGAATCTTCCTGGTAGTAATTGCAAAAGGTAACCAAGGGTGTAATAACCAATAGGCTAAGATGTAGCACAAAGTCTCTACCTCAACTGCTCAAGAGTGAGATACGAAGGACAATGAGGGAACAAATTCATCCCAAGGTCCTTTACATAGAAATAAAAAGAAAACACACTTAAAGGTAATTGTGGGGGCACAAAGTCTCTCCATAGTTGGCTTCAGGACACCTTCCTGACTATTTTCACTAATTCTACTTATTTAATTAAAGGGACAAAAAATGTATTAAGGAAACAGACATAAGAACAATTTCCCCAAAAACCAAGTTATTACAGCACAAAGTCTAAAAAGTCACTTGCTTTCTTATTCCAATAACAAAATATGATGAACAATCTGAGCTCAATGTCTCAGTAATGCCATTCAATTTGGGCAAAATTTAGTCTCTTGATAACCAAAAAGATCTCTCTAAAATAATAAGAGAGAGTCTAATATATAGCTCTCCAAGAAAGAATTGGGAGCTGTAACACATCATGTTGCATTCAATACATTTTAAATTTTGTCAAGAAGATGTGCTAGAATTGAGCGTAGTTGCCCATTTGCTTTTCTCAATGTAGAGAAATGGGTCACACCATTGAATGTTCATGTTCTCCAATGTCCAGCTAGTGGACTACTTCACCTTCTATAAATATCTCCCATGCATGGGTATTTCTGATCCTTCTTCATCATTCCTCCTTTTTTGGCTATGTTTTATCCCTTTTCTGAGATCTCAGGCTATCTTTTTGGTCGATCACTAAACTTGCAATTGATAGAATATGTGCTGCATTTGAAAATCAATGGATATTTCATTATCTTAAATTTGACGTCCACAAAGACTTCAATGGTTCAATCACTTCCCTTTGAACTTTTGAACCTTCGAACCTTTTAACTTTGAACTTTTTTGGTTCAAGGTTTAATCAGTTCATTGGTTCATTCTTTGTTCCATCGCCTCTTCATTTTTCTAAGTCCCTTGATCTCTTCACATCCATTGAACTCATTGAACCCATTGAACCCATTGAACCAATTTGGTTCAAGGTTCAATGGTTTATTCCTTTATTCTTTGAAGTTTTCTTTTCTTCACTGCCCTCCCCAAGGGCACTTGGTCTCTTTGCTTTAGGGCATTCCTTTGAACCAAACGATTGAACCAACTGAGGTTCAAAATTTTAAAGGTTCAACAGTTCAATCACTTGTTCTTTAAGTGTTCCATTTGACCACTTGAACCAACCAATTAAACCAACTACTTATTGAACCTATGAACTTTCCTTTGGAATTATCTAGTTGCTACCTCTTTCTTCACTTGAGGCTACTTTTTACTAATGCCAACAAATGACACATGGCATCTTCCACTGAGAAATAGGTGAGAACATGTGGTAGCATCTGCTGAGCTTATAGAAGCACTATCTAAACATTCGAGACTCTTTTAGATCTATGCGGATGTAGACACTTGTCACTTTCTATTTGAGTTTAGCCACTTACCCAGGACCTGCCATAGTCTTTAATCAATAAAAGGAAGATGTTACAAATGTTGCCACTTGGTGGCCTCTACTAAGCTTTATAGATGACATGTGGCACGTTCCTTCACTTTAAGAGTTACTAGAAACTATGTCTTGGCAAATGACATGTGGCAATTTTTGTTGCACTTTGTAAGGGACATGTGGCACATTCCACTAAGACTTGATAAGGGACATGTGGAAAATTTCAAGCTTTTATTTCCTCAATGGGTTTTCTATTTTAATAGACTTTTCCTTCAAACAAAAAGTTTGAAGGAATTCTTTCAGACAATTTTTCCAAAGGAATTGTTCCTTTACAACTTTGCCATGGGAAACTTTTCAAAGGAACTCCCTTACGCATTCAGCGTTTGAATCGGTCTGCTTGCTCCCATCCTGCCCTCCACAAGGGTTGTTTGAGCTCCA
This sequence comes from Torreya grandis, assembly GCA_037957365.1. Lineage (NCBI taxonomy): Eukaryota > Viridiplantae > Streptophyta > Pinopsida > Cupressales > Taxaceae > Torreya > Torreya grandis. The sequence continues at coordinate 259,519 of JARHVA010007109.1, read as the reverse complement.
AAGTGACCTTTTGCATTTTTTCAATGGTCCACTTTGGTTTTTAAGTGCCCTCTAAAAGTGCTATTTGTCCTTTGGCTTTGCCTTAGTTGATTTTCTGTCAATCTCAATAGATGACACATGGCAGCATCCACTGTGAAACAGGCAAGGACACGTGGTAGCATCCGCTTAAATTATAGAAGCTTTGGATGCCTTTTGAGAGTCTTGTAGAAGATGACATGTGGCAGCTTCTGCTAAGCTTTTTAGAAAAATTATGGAAACATTTGGGACTCACTTGGATTTATGCAAACAATGACACTTATCGCATTCCATTTGACCTTAGCAACTTACTTGGGGCCTACCATAGTCTTTAAAAAACAAAAAGGAAGAAGATGTAGATATTGACACTTGGTGCATTTCATTTGACCTATTTCTCTCTTATAGAGTCTATAGAAGTTATCCTGTAGAGTCTGTAGATACCTTCTTGCATAGTCTATAGATTTAAGATTGCAAAGTTCGTAGATTCTGAAAAAGCTTAAATGATGAAGAATTTGAATGCCCAAAACAAAATTTTAGGAGGGGAGAGAGGATTTTGGTCTGTTGGACCAAAATAGTTCAAATGTTGTCCAAAAATGAGTGATATTTTTGGGAGACAACACTAGGTGGAATGATTTTTTTGAAGGTTATAATAAACTGGTAAGTCAATAAAAATAGGTGGAATAGTGTTTTTAAATGGGATGATAAAAATCATTGTCACATATCATTTTATATTTTTAAGTATGCATTTTCTTTGATTATTTTGGTTGAAATTTGAGATTAAAATGAACCCATAAATAATACCATACAAATAATGTTCTTATGATTCCATACATTTAGTTAAAGTAATGAGAGATTGAAAGTTAAAACAACCACTTTTAAAGCTCTTTAATTTTTGATTTATTAAATGAGGATAGGTGGATCCTTGTCACCTAGATAAAAAAATGAAGGCTCATTTCCAATGCATGTTATTACATGTACTTTGGATGTCAAATCTATTTGGGAGTTAAATTTTGAATCTTTTTATTTGTTTGATATCTAATATTACAAAAATGTGTTGAACCTGTTAAATTGAAATCTTATGAAAACTCTGAGTGTTCACATACCTATGGAGTGTTTATTATTGAACATAAATTTAAACAAAATTATCTTTATTTTGAAGATAAAGGTTATGTTTGAGTACACTCAAAGAAATTTCTATACTAATAATTTGATAAACCACTACTTTTGGCTAATAAGTGTTGACTATAATTTCAGTTTTATTAGATTTCATCATATTTTAAAAAACTTTTGATGGACACTTTTGTAATTTTTATTCTTAGGCACCTTTTTCATGTAAATTAACAATAAATAGGGTAAGGGTTCTTAGGTCAGGAATTATACTAATTTTACATGTATTTATCATTTGAATTTTTAGCCTAAATTGTATTTTCATTAACTCACCATTCTAAAGGAAATTTACCTTGTGTCATTTTAGTTCTATATACCTGAATGTTTGCCTAGCCTGATTAATAGCTTATGGAAATGATATCTAGAGTAATTATCAAGATATGTCATAGTCCCTCAAGATTATTATTATTAGAGATTATTTTTGTCCCAAGTTAATATGTTTTCCATGAATTTGTCCAATTATTTTGAAATATTTTTCCATTTGAGTTTTGAAATAATGTTGAAAGACTCCATGCAATGGAACCTAAAAAGATTGTGTTATATTACAAGGATAAAATCTATAGTTCCATCAAGATAGAAGGAATTCCAGATACTAAAATGTCCCAAAAGACTACTTTGCAAGGCCTTTGTGCGAAAATTTTTGCAACCAAGCCTCTCCGCCACTCCAATACCTATTCTTTGAATGAGTTGGTATCCTTTGAGAGAAGAAGATTGATAGGACTTTGGAGAAGTCCCATGTACCATAAGAAGCTATGTTGGAAAAAATTGAAGGTTGTTCTCAATTTTATTTTAATGATTAACTAGTCTATAAGGTTTCTTAACATGTTTGTACCTATTGATAGAATTTCTAGAAATAAAGGATGATTTTTTTAAATTTGATGGTTATATACAATTTATTAGTGACTTAGATTCATAAAAAATTGTATTTGAACACATCATTCATAGCTAATTTTGGCATTGATATTAGCCACTACTATTTTTGGATCATTCTCAGTATACTTCTTCCCCCTTGTCATTTTATTTCTATTTTTTTAAAAGAAAATTGAAACTTGTTAATATATGAATTAATCATATTAAAATATAATACACATATGTTTATAATAAAAATAATTAAAACACATCAATTTATCATACAATAATCTAACACATATTACTCATGGTATAGGGACCACTCCCCTAGTGGTTGAAGAGATCTGGTACATGTTTAAACTCAAGATCCACTTTCTCAACCTATGCCTAAAACGATATAGAATCTGAAAAAATAAAAAAACTTCTTAATTATTCAATAATTATATAGACAACTCTTCATAGTTAAAAATGGTTGAATTCTAGAATTCCATAGTTGAAATAGATTAATAACTTTGAAGAAATTCACAAAAAAATAATATATGGAGGCCACTAAGTTTTGTCTATGTGCTAATTGATCATATGTGAACGATAAAGCTAGAATATGTTATGAATCCATTAATAGGCACTCTAATATCTTAAACATGCCCCAAAAATATATCTTAAGGTTTCAAGATGGAAGCTAGTTGAGCACTTAATATTAGAAATCCCAAATTCCATGAAATTTCCTTGAGAGGAAGACCTTGATACACTATACATTATAGAAAATGAGTAAGTTTTAAATCAAGCTTGGCATTCCAAATCCTTTTTTTATTTCAATTTATGGATTTGAAATTTATAACTAGATTTCTTTAAATTTTTAGAGTTTCATTTAGTGGTGGGATACATACAAAGGATTTCCTTATAGATATACCTACCTCTAAAAGGATTGAGGAACTACGTTATTCAATGCCTTTAGAAGTATCATAATGAGTACAAATATAAGAAAAAATTGTTACAGTAACTTGAGTGCAAGAATACTTGAATCATAGTTGACTCTAATAGTTTTATATGTGCTCTGTAGATAAAGGAGACCAAACCAATTTTAAAATTAGGCTTGATGAAGTGGAGAGTCGTTATCTTTACCTAGATGAGTTTTTTTAACTAGTATGCATGAGATTGAAGGTGAAAATATAAGAGGATGTATAACATTGAAGGTGATGATATAAGAGGTTTTAAAAATATAATTAAGTTAGTAAAATATGTGTGTCATACATGTTAAATCCTTCCAACTACAAAAATTTACACAAATCAAACTCATTTTTTTAAATAAATACATATTTTCTAGAGTTTTAATCAACAACAATAAATTGACTTCTAATGTTTTTCAATATTTTGCTGATTTCTACTTTATGTCTTTGAGTGTTATTGGATCTCTCTTTTCCATACTTTTAATCAACAAAAATAAATTAGCCTCTAAAGTTTTTTCAATGTTGAACTATGAATTTTAATCAATGTTAGAATATGAGTTTTTAAATCCTTTGACATATTTTCCAAATTATTAGGCATTTTATTTAGTGACCTTTTATTCTATGTAAATGGACAAGTCTCTATTTAGTGAGATTTTCCTACAAACCATATATCACTTCACTTTCATGGTATATTTGTTCATTAATTTCTTGAGATCATTGATTGATATACATTCATTCTATTAAATAAGTCATTTTAATATAATATAAATTTTGTACAATAAATAATACAATATTGTATTAAATATTATGTTTTATATATAATATTTCATATAATAAATAAGTTCATATATATTAATAATACATTTATTTTTTAATATTATACCTTTTACTTTTAATATAGATTGAAATACATAATTAATAATAATAATAATAATAATAATATATTATTTAATATTGAATATATATTACTGCCAAGTATATTTCTACATGGCATGACTGAAGCTCGAGACCAATAGTTGACTATTTAATAATTGAGTGTGTGATATATGAAATTGTAGTTATTGGTAAATGAAAAATTATCATGAACATCAAAATGTAGTTGACTCTACTTTTGCAGTAGAATGGAAGGGTTTATGTAGATGCCATGTTGTGTTTTTAGATGGGACTATAGTTAATGATGAAAATATTGTAGTGAGCATTGAGTAATTCAAGTTGCATGATGGTATAAATAGGGAGATTGGAAGGTAGTTATGAGGTATGTTAGGAATAAAATCTCCTACAATGCAACTAAATTAATGTAGAAAAAAGAAAGCTATAAAATCATAGATAAGAAATAAAACACATTACATAGATATTACGTGGACAACCCTTACAAATAAGCAAAGGAAAAAACCATAGGCAAAATGGTAGCTTACAAACTTCATATTAACATCAGCAACTATCTTCTACAATAGTTCCTCTAGCAACTCCTTTAGTGCCAATAAACAAGCAATCAGGTGAGCCAGACACATAATGCCTCCAAGCTCTAACCTCTAACCTCAAGGATATTCATTCTTACAATAAAGAAATCATTATTCTTATAACCCAAGCATCTAGGTGAGCCAAACAACATGGTCTCCAGGATCTACCTCTCTGCAAACATGCAAGCCCAAGCGTGTAAGGTTCCAAGAATGATCCATCAAAGGATGATAAATACAAAGGAAAGATTATGATTTATAGAATTTATTAAAAGAAAGAGAGTAAGATTAACATCATAAGTGGACCAACAAATTCACCACATTCAATGTGAGCAATAGTGATCAATAGCAAAGTATCAACAAAGTGGACCATCCAATTTAGAAAAGATCTAAGTCACTTCCATGTGACTCCAAAAATTGTCTCCCACTCCAAATTTGAGTAAAATTAGTAAAAATAAACTCTTTTTATCTTCTTCCATGTGCACATGAAAGTGCAAAAGGTGTTGCAATCATCTGTTGACATTCTTCACACATGTAAACCATTAGGTCCCTTATAGATTTGACCTATACATAACCCTTTGTCTTTTTTACCACATGACAAACCCATGTGACTACCAAGGACAAAACCCATGTGCCTTGGTGGAGTGTTACACCCCACTCCCATCACATTAACCTGATCACATGTGAGAGACCCTCAATGGTCCCTACCACATCACCAATCAGCCACATCACTAACCATCTACATCACCATGAATAGTGATTCATGAAATGTGACTATGAATAGTGAATTCACACATAACATACTCCCACTTGAAGTCAATATACATAGGATTTTACCACATCTGAGTATTATGGAACTAGCTATCCATCAATGCCCAATGTTGCCCTAACACAAACCTAGTATTAGTTTTGTTACAATATTAAAACTTCTCTACCTTGATTGGTGTTGCCAACATCTACTCCTCCATATCAAATTTCATCACCTAAATTTACTCTTCACTTCTCCACAGACCAATCCTCTAATCAAGATTTTGCCATGAACTACTCACAATTCCCTCTACTTGGGAATATCTAGGTTAGTGCTCACCATAACATCATGATGCTTCCTACTCCTGATGAATCCAATACACAGAACACAACATGTCTTCTCTATTATATGATGATCTTGAGAAGACAACTTATAATGAAAAAAGTGGGGTAATTACTTTCTTTCCCATCCTTATGTATCTCTATCTTTGGTTTTCTCCTCTTATCACCTTTCATCGCATGTCCTAGTCACTGAGCCATCAAAATAATGATCATGTTGGGGCCTGTATCCAACATAAAAATAACCTCTGCTAAACACTTCGATTCTCTATGAAGGTAATAAATACATTTTACTCCCTCAAAACATCTACTAGAAACTCATAAAATGACTTATTTAGTATGCAATCTAGTAACTTTTTACCTCATCAATCTATCTATATCTCCCTAAGAGAGATCACTATGTAGGAATAACTTTTCTCCAACTCCTTAAATAGTAACTAGATCATGTAATACTCTTAATACTAATGAGGAGAAAAGATCCCATACAAGTCAAACCCAGACTTCTCCACATAGCCACCAAGCTATCAACATGGCACAAGTTTACTAGACCAATCATATCTCTTGGGAAGTTGTCAGGCTACTCGGTACATCACTTTACCTACTAATTTTTTGAGCCCACAAATGAAATGCATCTTGTTCTACTGAATATTGTGAAAACACCAACTTATGTGCATCCAATGTTACTCCATGCATCAATCTACCTAACCAACAACACAACCATATGTACAACATTCCAACACCCTAAGTTATATGGTCAACACTATCCTTCTCATTATGGGAACACTAGGTCTCTATTAATATTCTACATGTAGCCTTCAACTACTAATCATGCCAAACATTACACAAGTGGACCAATCACAACTCCAGGGAAGTCTTCACACTACTTAGTGCGCCAATGCACCTACTACATTTTTTATCCTAAAAAATGTATCCAAAATGCATCACTAATATACTGCATATCCAAACACATGGCCTTATCCTTCTAGGAACACTAGGTCTTTGTTTTTCATCTACATCTTCATCTTATTCATCCTCAACTACTTCAAACTAGGTACAAATTTAGGTTTATTTTTACCTCCTTCCTTTCCATAGATTTTTGTCATCTTCAACATCTCATCTAACATGTGGTTAGTAGGATACCACATCATAAATCCCTTAATTTGTTGCCAAGAACCAAAACAAGGTCATACCTTGCCCTCAACCTCCTCTAAAGGAGACCAGCTTACTCCTCAAATTATACAATTGTTTCATCTTCAATAGGAACACTATATAGGTTGTTAACTTGTCTAGCAAATATTTTTCAAATTCTTCTCCACTCATTTATAGGTTTCTCCTCAGCAACATGAAGAGAATAGGATCTTCACCAAGAGATCCTCCACCTTGATCCATAGACAGATGCCTACTAAAATAACTTTTTTTTCTATTGAACTTGGCCTTTCCTCTTATCATAATAGCTCCCACTTGCATAAACCAACCAACAAGATAAAACACTAACACATGGAGTTTTTCACCATGGATTTGATACCACATGTTAAGAATAAAATTACCTATAGTGAAAGTAAATTAATGCAGACTAAAAGAAGATACAAAATCATAGATAAGAAATAAAACACATTACATAGAGATTACATGGAAAACCCTTAAAACAAGCAATGGAAAAAACTACCAGTAAAATGGTAGCTTTTAGACTTCATATTAACATCAATAACTCTCTTCTATAATAACTCCTCCAATAACTCCTTTACTTCCAACAAACAAGCACTTAGGTGAGTGAAGCATACAAAGTCCCCAACTCTAACCTCTAATCTCAAGGATATCCATGCTTATAACAAACATGCATGATACTTATAGCCCAATAATCTAGGTGAGCCAAGCAACATGGCCTCTAAGATCTACCTCTCTACAAGCATGTAATCCCAAGCTTGCAAGGATCCAAGAGTGATCCATCTAAGGATGAGAAGTACAAAGGAAAGTTTATGATTTTATAGAATTTAAAACAAGAGAGAGAGTGAGATAGTAACATCATAGGTGACCCAAAAAATTCAGCATATTATATGTGAACATTAGTGATAAATAGTCAAATGCTTGTTTTCATGTGCAAGGGTCAACAAAGTGGACCATCTACTTTAGACAATATCCAAGCCATTTCCATGTGACTCCAAACATCATCTCCCACTCTACATGTGAGGATAATCAGCAATAGTAAACTCTTATCTTCTTTTTCCATGTGCACACCAATGTCTAAAAGGTGTTAGAATCACCTTTTGACTTCTTTCACACATGTGAACCATTGGATCCCTTATAAATTTGACCCATACCTAGCCCTTTATCTTTTTTTACCACATGACAAACTCATGTGACTACTAAAGATAAAACCCATGTGCCTTGGTGTAGTGTTATGCCCCACTCCCATCACATCAACTTGATCACATGTGAAATACCCTCCATGGGCCTTGCCACATCACTAACAATCCACATCACCAACATTCCACATCACCATGAATAATGGTCATGAATAGTGACTATAAATAGTGATTCATGAGTAGTGACTATGAATAGTGACTTCACACCTAACATACTCCCACTTGAAGTCAATATACACAAGTTTTTACCATCCCTAATTATTTTACAACCAGCTATCCATCAATTCCCACTACTACCCTGACACAAACCTAATAGAAGTTATCTTTCACTACTAAAATTTCTCTACCTTGACTAGCTTTGTCAACATCTAATCCTTTGTAGTAGATTTTAGCACCTCAAATGACTCTTCATTTTTCCACATTCCAATCCTTTGTAACTATATTTTTTTCCACAAACTCTTATGCCTCCTTCAAACCATTAATACTTCATCACTCTCCTTATTGACCTTATATGTTGCTAGTATGATTTTCACTAAACTTCTTTTTCATTGATAACATGTAGTTGTTTGCCAGTATATGTTGTCTACACACATGTAGATGGGAATCTGCATATGTAGATAGCATATATAGGTGATCGCTAACATATGTTGACTACTATTAGCATATGCAGATGGCTACCTACATATGTAGATAATCATTGGCCAAATGGTTGTTTGTATATGCCAGTGGTTGTCTACATATATGGATGCCTATTAGTAAATGCTAGTAGCCATATGTATATGTAAATGGCTGCCTACATATGCAAAAAAATTCTTATGTTACAATAGGATACATCTACCAGTTAGGGACTAAAAACTTAAAACTTTGAAAGAAGTGAAAGACCAACTTATTTTATTTAGTATTGTGAAGCAATGTGTTGCTTAAATAATGGTCAAGTCCTATTACATTCTAAGGATATTTAAGAGTGGATACAAAATACAATACAACATATAATATTTATTATTCACTTTAATCACCAAGATACCCTAGTACATGGACAACAACCACATCCCCATAACCATATCAATTGGTGAGGATATTTATATGTAATATAATCATACCCTTATTCATTTTCTCTTATATAATGATTTAAAATGAAATCCCCATCTTCATCTTCCTGCATCCCCAGGTGAATATTGTTTATCGATAATCTTTATTCCACTACACCATATCATTCACAAATTTTTAGATGAAACCTAAGATAAAAATTAGAAGAGAGAGTTTCAACAAAAGATCATATGTAATAAGCCAATAATAGCTCAGACCATTATGTAGATAAGGTTGGAAGCATAAGCCTTCCCTTTCAAGATCAAATTTTAAGTTGTATCTAAATAAATAAACAATTTAATTTGTATCTCTAGAAATAGATAGAGGTATCATATTCCATATTTACTTATAGATATATTAATTTAATACATTTTTTCTACAATGTTTTCCAATTAATGATTGATCAGTTGACTATACATCAAATAATCATGTACACAAACATTCTAGTCCTAGATGAGAAAGGATCATGTATGTATTTTTTTAATATAAGAAAAATATGCAATTCTTACTAGTACAATATGTACAAATTTAAGAATAAAAATACGTATAATTACTATACCCACAAAAATAATTTTATATTAGATAAACCTTACTAGGTTTAAGATCATGATGAATTATTCCATTTCCATGTAAGCACTGCATCACTTGAGCAATGTCCAATGTGTAGGTGAGAACAAGATGAAAATCTAAATGTTTTAAAATAATTAAAATTTTAGGTTCTTCTTGTAAAACTTTGTGTATGATTGAGTTGATTATAGATTATTGAATCACCTATATATGACTTTAACAAGTTGAAACAACAAGATTGTTGAATCATTTTTTTAAAATTTAGATAGCATAATTACAAAGTTAATACATGTTGAAATATGTGTTTGTTCTATGATTTAGTTATGAGAAATAATTTCCATGTTTTGAAAGATGATTGGTGATAGATATATGAGTGTGGTGTCTTGCAACACATATTGGCCATGCTCGCCAACATTGCAAAAAATGACATATTTTCCTTCTTGGGTGCTTCCTTGTTATCTTTGGATTTTAATTTTCTAGAGGTTGCCCCACAAACCATATCATATCCTCCTTTCTTCTTTCCCATATTAATTCCATAATAACCTATGCAATATAAGATAATACTAGATCAAATGTTCTATAAAACCTATCAAAGTATGTTTACTTCTTTAGAATAATTTTTTAGTAACTGCTTAATTTTAAAATGAATCCTCCAAGTTTTGTTTGACATTCTAGACTCAAAATTTCATTTACTGGGTCGTAACTAAAAATATTTGTGAAAATTTAATCAACCCAGAGAAAAACACCATTTTTCTAAAAAAATCATAGCCTAGATTGAAAAATCCCATTTTTTCTCCCAAAATATCATTAACCCAAAGATAAAACTCCTTAAATTATCCCTACCTAGATAAAGTTTTTGACAATATATATAATATCATATTTCCATCCACTCAAAACAAAAATAATACCCTAAAAACCCTATTAGATCACACTATAACAATTAAAACATAGAACATCAAACTTCAATGGTGAAAAAATCCATTACTCTATTGCTTGAAAAAATCAAATCTCACTTACTAAAGGTCATGAGATTAAATCCATTGATGTCTACTTACCTAACTCCTCTTCCCACATAAGATTAAATAGTATCAAATTTAGGATCAAGCCCCTTTCAATATCAAAAATACAAGGCCACCTTGTTATGTGGGTCCAATTCTTGAATCTATGATGCTTGTATAATAGGGAGAGAAGAGGTGGTTACTACTTTACAAATTTATTTCACTTTGAAACTAGCATACCAGTTACTCATGGTTTCCTTCCATCCCTTGGGATAAGTTTGCATGCATGAGTAAAGAGGTAGATGTAGAGAGAGAGGAGAGTTTGGTGGACATCCAAGATTGTTGTAAGACTCCTCTTTATAGTTAATACACTACCAACTATAAACCTCCCTTCCCTACAAACTAAGGGCATCAAAACATTCAATATTCATACTTGGGTTATTTTGAAGAGTAAATTAAATAGATATCACCTCCCCAACATGTGGTAATAACTAACTAGGGGGAAAACTTTAATTCTACCAATGTCATGTGAAACAAATCTTTGCCTAGTTTCTCACAAAGAATGTCTTTAGCATAATTAATCTAGGTAAAATAGGTACACACAAAAATTCATACAATAGTTCTTCTATATCATTTTTTACAACAGCTATAATCAATTACTTTCATAACATGGGGACCTTCAAAGACTTAAATACGAAGCATAACACTGATCATAATAAGTAATAACAACATCAACATAATAATAATCATAATATCAATAAGGGTTATCATGCAATAAGTTTGATTACCTTGTTACACCCTAAAATTACAATAATGTGGTGTCACTTATCATGGAATAATATCAAGTAGCAAAAATCCAAATTAATTTGTGTTCATGTCCTCAAAATTCCTATCAAACAAATCCCTTTGAAAAATATTAAGTAGCGACATTCCAAATTAATACCTTCAAGGTACCCTTGAAGGAATTAAAAGGCCCATCAAGGTATCTCCTAGTAAATACCTTGAAGAGCCTTATAATAACTTAATATGTTCAAGATACCCTTGCAAGTTTTACAAGGCCCTTCAAGGTATCTCCTAGAAGATACCTTGAAGGGAGATACCTTGAAAGGCCTTGTATTATCTCCAAGTTATATCCTATGAGATACCTTAGAGGTACTACAAGGCCATTCAAGGTATCTCCTAAGATATACCTTAAGGTATTAGAATTCCCTTCAAGCTATCTCCTAGGTGATACTTTGGATGGCCTTGTAATACCTTCAAGGTATCTCCTAGGATATACCTCGAAGGTATTACAAGACATTTAAGGTACGTAGTACCTTCAAGGTATCTCCTAAGTGATCAAGGTATCTCCTAGTAGATACCTTGAAGGTATTGCATACCTTGAAGGGCCTTTCAGTACCTTCAAGGTATCTTCTAGGAGATACTTTGAAGGTATTACAAGGGCTTTCAAAGTATCACCTAGGAGATACCTTGAAGGGCATTCTAGTACCTTCAAGGTATCTCCTCGAAGATATCTTGAAGAGCCTTGTAATACCTTCATGGGTAACTTGATGGTACTAAAGTATTACAAGGCCTATTATAGTAACATGTAAGTGATACCATAAAGGTATCACTAAATATATATCTTATATCTAAAATGTATCTCCATAACATACCTCTTAGCATTTCACTAGAGAGGTACCTCTCATGGTAACTCTCATTAGATAAGTTGGCCCTAGAAACCATCACCATAAACATGTAATAATTACTACCCTCAAGTGATCTCCTATAAATCTCTTGAATCTTAATCATATACTTTTCAAAACCTATCTCTTACATTAATTTGACATGATTTTAAACTTTACATTTTAAATCAAAATTTTAGAAAATGGGATAACTCTACAAAGTATCTTCTAAGAGATACCTTGAGGTGTATCAACTATGAGAACCTTATTAAGGTGAAACCCAAGTCACTCAAATTAAACCTCTTAAATTTACATATAATTCATGTAAGAGATACATGATAAGGTATTTTTTTAAAGATACTTTAGCCATCAAATTAATCACTATCAAAAATTAAAAAGTACTACCTTCAAGGTAGATCCTCTTGAGGATGAATCAAATTATATTAAATCCAATAGAGAATTACGTAGTCAAGTTTCATATTTGTACAATAATATGAGCTCATAATATCTCTTAAAAAATAAGAGAGATAATAAAAATTAAACCAAATATCTCCAAAATATTACATGGGAGTAACAAAATACCATGATTAAAAGATTTTTGTGATTTACCCCCTAAATAACCCAACTTATTTACAAAAAGTAATCATATTAATTACTAATTATAAATAATTATGAGTAATTAAATATTATTAATTTATTTATAATGGTGAATTAATCACCCTAACATTCCCCTGCTTAATTCAACATTATCTCAAGTGAACAGGAGAGAAATTATTTGAATGCCTCAAATTTTTCCTACGCAAGTGCTTTAGTAAAAACGTTTGCACATTGTTGATCTATTGGGAAATATTGGAATTGGATGTTGTTTTGAACACGTTCCCAACTGAAATGAACTTGTGCCTCAATGTGTTTAGTGCATTCCTAAAATACTAGATTATGAAAAAGCTTCACTACTCTTTCATTATCTACATGAAGAATTGTTAGTTGATCCTATGGTAATCCAAATCCTTCAAGTATACATCTAATCCAAATCACTTCACAGATAGGTCCTCCTATAGCATGATATTCTAACTCTATGGAGGACCTTAAAACATAATTTTACTTCTTACTCCGCCATGATATCAGTCCAAATCCCAAAAAGAATACAAATCCTGAAATGGATTTCCTATCATCAATATTCCCTACATGATTGATTATGAGTATCTTTTCAAGAATAAGTATCATTCTTCTTGTATTCTAGGCCAAAATCCATAGTTCTTATGATTTACCTCAATACTCACTTTTTTCTTTCTAATGACTGATCTTAGGCTATTACATGAACCTTGAGAGATAACTAACAACATAGCTAATGTCTATCCTAGTGTAGGTTAGGTAAATGAGACTCCCCATCAACTACCGATATATAGTTGCATTCACCTATGGTGATGGATCTACTCGAGACAGCTAAAGTTGTATCTCCTTAGGTGTGGCAATTGGTTTGCTATCCATAATTTTAAATTTCTTAAGCATTGTCCTAGCATATTTGATATGGGATACAAAAATGTGATTTTTTATTTGCCAAACTTCTAAACCAAGATAATAATGCAGAAGCCTAGGATCTTTCATGTCGAAAGATCAATTTAGTTTTTTTGTTGTTGATTCAATCATCTTCATTGAACTACTAGTGATGACTAGGTCATCAACACATACAACTATAATTAATATCTCCCCCCTTACTTTTTAAGGTAGAGAGTCAGATCATATGGACTCATTTTGAATCCATGTTTTAAGAGATGCTCATTAATATTAATATACCATGCCCTAGGAGATTTTTCAAGACCATAGAGTGATTTGACAAGTCTATAAACTTTATATTCTATTTCATATTTGATAAAACCTTTTGGTTGAGTCATGTATACTTCTTCTTATAAGTCTCCATCAAGGAAGGTACTTTTTACATCCATTTGATAGATTTTCCAGCCAAACTATACAGCTAGAGAAAAAATCATTTTGATAATTTTGGTCTTTATTGTGGGAATAAATGTTTCCTCATAGTCAATGCCTTCTTTTTTAGCATACCCCTTCATAGCTAGTCTTGCCTTATGCTTGTCAAGACTACCATATACTTTGTACTTCATCTTGAAGATCCATTTGCATCTGATTGGATTCTTCCTTGGTGAAATATCTACAAGCTTCCATATTTTATTCTTCATCAGTCAATTGTATTCTACATTCATAACATCTTTCAAAGGTTTCAACTATAGGGATTCCTTAATTGTAAAGGGCTTGATATATTCAACAACTATACTCATTAAGGCTAAATTGACCTCACCATAAGCCATACTATGAGTCCTTGGTCTAGTGGTAGATGTGTTTGGAACACCATCCAATTTTGCATCTCTGAAAGTATTTGTATACTATTTAGGCATATGTTGAGTAGTTATTGTGGGTGGCGGAGCTGCACCATTATTTCCATCATCATTACTATATTCATCTGGGAGATTACCATCTTCTAATTTTTCATGGGACTGATTTATTTATCGAGTGAACTTGTAGAAGGAACTTCAACTTCTTTCTTTTCAAATAATTCAACATCCTTGCTAGTGTAGATTTATCTAGTTTTTGTATCCATGAGTATATAGGCAAGTACTTCTTCACTCTACCTTAAGAACACATATTATTTGGCTTTCATATCAAGCTTAGTCTATTCTACTTTGGAAATATGCATACTTGCTTGAAATCTAAAAATCCAAAGATGTGTTATAGATGGCTTTTTCCCTGACCATGCTTCATGTTGAGTTGCTCAATCAAGAGTTATAGTGGATACTCTATTGAGTAGATATATGGCAATTTTGGTAGATTTTGCCCAAATTGCCTTTACCAAAGCTACATCATGTATCATGCATTACACCATTTCTATAATAGTATGATTATTCCATTCAACAAATACATTTTTTTGTGGTGTATGTGGAGGTACCATTTGATGATGAATGTCGTTTGCTTACAAAAAATGTTTAAACTCATTACCGATGATTCCCCCTAATCTATGTAGAGGGTCTTAATTTTTTAGCCAAATTAATTTTCAACTACCACTTTGAACTTCTTGAAAGTTTCAAAGGCTTGATCCTTTATTTTTAGATAGTAGACCTACATTTTTCTATAAAAATCATTAAAAAAGAACATGAAGTACTTAAATCTGGCATGGCTAGGTGTTATTGGTATACACACATCGATGTGAACCAGATCAAGTTTGCCATTGGATCTATAGGTATTTTTTTGAAATGAAACTCAATGTTGATTTCCTACTAAGAAATCATAACTTTTTTATGTACCCTTTTTAAGAGGTGTTTGATCAAACATAATTTCATTCCACCTTTACAATCAAAGTCAATCTTCAAATTGTGGTCTAAGATTTAAATTACTGATAATAAGTTTTTGGTTAAACTAGGTACATAGAGAACATCTATGATTTCATATGTTTGTGTGCCTAGGAGTAATGCAATATTTCCAATTCCTTGCACACTGTATGAGGTATCATCACCCAAAGAAACATGATTTTTATTGGGTGTGTCTTTCAAAGTGAAAAACCAATCTTTTCTAACTGTCATATGTCAAGTTGAACCCAAGTCAACATATCATATGTCACTTTGTGATTTTGATACTTCATGGATATCCATAGAGTAAAGATAGTCATTTTCTTCATCATGTTCTTCTTGTTCAACAATGTTGCCTTATTTCTTTGATTTCTTTTTCCAAGTCCCCTTTTTTTGTCCTTGTGGCTTACTTAATGAGCCAAGGGATGATTTTTTAAATGTATTGTACCAATAATATTTTAGTTCATATCTTTGATGACCATAAATGAGACATTATTTCTATGACTTTCTTCATGAATTCTACTTTGAATTATGTTGTGAAGAAGATTTGACTAGTTTCTTGCCTTTATGATGATAAGAATCCATTACATTTTCTTCTTGGTTGTCATGAGTATTTAAGGACTCTTCCTACTACAACATAATCATCAATTTTTCAAAAAAAAAATTGTTCTATGACATTCAAAGTGGTCAAAAAAATCCTATATGAGGATGTCAGTGCTCTCAAGATAATAGGTATAAGAGAGTCATCTAAAACTATCTTAACCAAGGATTAAAGTGATGCCCTTAGTGTTTCAATACATATTAAAAAGGCCTTCATTGTTTATCTGGATCTCAATTTGAGAGAGTGGAGTTGAATTTATAAATGCAGAATTATGATCTCATTTTTGGCCTTATATATAGTCTGGAGCTTGTCCCAAGCTTCCTTAGCTATTTTAGATTCATAAATGTGTGGTTAAACTTTATCTTATAATATAAACATGATTATCAACTTAGACTTTTGATTGTATTTATCAAACTTAAGTTGTTGATCACCATCTATTGTATGTTGGGTATATGAGCTATCTAATACAAACCAAATTTATTCAAAGACCAGTTGAGTTATGAGCTTTATCTTCTAGTCAGAATAGTTGTCACCTTTGAGTAAATATGAATTTAGCAAAAATAATTTTGAATATTGTATAGCCATTATCAATAATGTGGGTAATGGATTGGTTCCTTATCACTCCAGGTATACAATTCTCCCTTTTTGATGCAAGGGCATCAATTATGCTTATTTAATCTATGTGTTTAATTATGATTTCGGTGTAGTTTGGTGTCTTTTTGGGTAATGCCCAGTAAGGTCTTGTTAATTAAACATTTTTATAGGGTCACGTATGAGTCTAGTAGGTTAATTTCATACATAAAATGACATAATCAAGAAATTAAAATAAAAAACTTTTAGAAGCCAGTTACCAAGGAGTAGTTGTTTTGAATTTGAATAGGAAGTAGTCTCAAATGAGAGGTAGGGTAGGTAGTTAGAAGTTAGTTATGTTTTATTTTTTATTTGAGTATTTATTTTATATATATGTTTTGTTGGTGGTTCAAAGCATTCAATGTATAGGATAAAATAAATGGGGATGGAGTTCAAAGGAAAAATGTGGAAGAAACCCTAAAGAATTGAATAAATAATAATTTTTGATCAGTTGTGGGCCTTGTCATATCCTATATAAAGTGTCATGAATAATGAATATAGATAGATATTCAAGAAAAAAAATATTTAATGAAAATATTTTTTAACAAATTCATGTGTTAAGGTAAGCTTGATGTGCTTTGTGGAGATTCTGAGATTATTGTTTGAACTAGTTGCAATATATTCCTTATCACAGTCATATAATTCCTATTAATCTATGTTTTAAATCAAGACATTAAGTGAATTCATTAGTCAAAGATGTATTACGATAGCAATAGTTTGCATTATTGTAATTTGTATGCTATGAATTTATATTGTAGCTATTTTGTGAATTCAAGGGAAAGTATTTAAGACTGTAAGTCTTGATTTGATATTTTTAAATAATAAATAAATAGTTAATGTAGTCAAGATTTTTAGAAATGCACATGATGAGAGGATTTCATCTATATAGATAAATTCTCAGAACTCGATAGGAATTGATGTTAGGGATTATATTCATGAGGCACAGTTAAGAAAAATATATATATGGCTTAGTGTTGGAGACTGATAAGAATGAAATTTTGCAATTCATCTAGTTGAGTGAATGGTCAATCATGCATAATTGTCTTATGATGAAAAGACCTCAAAATATTAGAACAAGTCCCTAAAATGTCTTACAAATAAATTAGTCCCTTTGTCATAACCCTCAGGTCTGTGTGCAATTAACTTTGTCATAAAATCAAACATATGTCTTGTAATGGCTAAATGAGGGTTTAGAGGTTCTTATGAACTATTAGTATTTTCTTGAGTCATTGGATATGTGTAGATATAGTAGAGTCATGATTAAATTTATAAACCCTATGATCACTGCTAACAATCAAAATACTTTGCATGATTGACATAGTCAAGGCCAATGGGTGAAAAATAAGCAATGAAGTCAAGTGCGTAGATAATAAAGAAAGTTATCAATGGAGCAAAACCCTTGAAGGATTCCCTTAAGACTATTAAATATGGAGCCCATTTCACCATTAAGGAAAAATTAAAATTACTGGGGCATTTTTAACATGCATTTTTTACTTTCACAAATGGTGGGATATATTTTTAGTGTGTCACCCACTTTCCCCATTTGTGGCATATTTTGTGGAGAAGTGGGTGTGATCTAAGGTGTTGAGAGAATCAGGGGATTATGAGGTTGAAACCTCCTTTATTTTTTTCCTTATTTTGTGGGGATATGGTTATCTCTATGGTTATGGTGTATTTTTCAAAGGTTTTTGAAAAGTATAAATAGGGGTGAGGGGTAACATATTATTCATTGCATTTTGCATCTCATTTTGATCTCTGTAATTCTCTCTTTAGTCAGTGTGATCAAGTTTGAGGTGTAGCTTAGCATCTCAAGAATTTTGGTGTGAATTTGTGTTGGATAAAATTATCTCTATAAGAGGTTTTTTGTTGATAGTTGTTTTTTTACTCTTGTTTATAATATTATAGAGATCCTCTTGGTGGATGTAGCCCACATTGGGTGAACCATGTTATATCAGCATTATGTGTGTATTTGCTTAGATCTGAATTTTATTCCATATGTCTCTATTTTTATGATTTTGAGGAATGAATTCTATGTTGCATTTTATTACATAATTAATCACTTATTCCTAACAAACAGTATCAGAGTTTGCTTGAGTGGTTTTGCTAAAGTGGTGAATCGTAAGGAAAGATATTAGCTTGAGTGGGATCTATGGCAGATAATGGTAGATCTAGAGTTGAAAACTTTAATGGGTAGAATTTTAGATTATCAAAGATGTAGATGGAGGATTACTTATTTTAGAAGAATCTTCATCTCCATTTGATGGGAAAAGCAGGCCAACCTTCAGGTATGGATCAGGTAAATTAGAATTTGCTCGATAAGAAAGCATTGGGATCCATACAATTTTGGCTTGCATCTTTGATTTCCTTAAATATTTCAAAGGAGAAAACCACATTTGGTCTAATGAATAAATTAGGGGAGTTATATGAAAAACCCTCTGCCTCTAATAAAATATTTTTGATGAAAAGGTTATTTAATATGAAAATGTCTAAAAATGGTTGTGTAACTAATCATTTAAATTATTTTAATATGGTTGTGAGTATTTTAACTTATATTGGTATTAAAATTTGAAGATGAACTTAAGGTTTTATTGATTTTATGCTCCTTACCTGATAGTTGGGATAGCCTGGTTATGGTTGTGAGTAATGTCATCCCTACTAAGGGAAGTTTAAAGATTAAGAATGTTATAAGTGTGATTCTTAGTGAGGAAATATGAAAGAAGAGCACCAGGGAATCATATTTAGGGAATGATTTGATGGTGAATACTAGAGGGATACCAAAGGATAGAAGTAATGAAAATCATGGAAAATTAAAGGGTAAAGGAAGATCTAAATCTAGAGCCAAGATGGTGTGTTGGCATTGTGGAAAAAGTGGACACACAAAGAAGGAATGTTGGGAACTTTAGGATAAGAAGACCAAACATGAGGATACCAAAGAGGTAAATATTACAATAGGTATTGTTAGTCAAGATGATTTAATTATTTCCTTGGATAATGTTTTTGAATATTAGGTATTAGATTTAGGGGCTTCTTTTCATGCCACCCCACATAGGCATCAATTTATTGATTATGTTTAAGGAGATTTTGGACATGTTTATCTTGGTGATGATGAACCATGCATTATAGTATGGAAAGGTTATGTTTAAGTGAATTTTCATAATGAGAACACCTGGCTACTAAAAGATGTTAGACATGTCTCATAGTTAAGGTAGAATTTAATATCAGTGGGGTAGTTGGATAGTCAGGGTTATTCAATGTTGTTTATAGTAGACTCTTAGAAAGTTACCAAGGGTGCTCTTATGGTTATGAGAGGTAATAAAATTAGCACTTTGTATTTGAATAGTAGTTTTGATCATTGTAATTTAGTTGTTAAAGATGGAGATGCAAATTTGTGACATAGTAGGCTCGATCATATGAGCTAGAAGAGCATGGAGATCTTCAAAGACAAGTTGCCTGGATTGAAACATGTTCATTTGGACTTTTATGATGATTATGTGTATGGGAAGTAGAAGATTTTTAAGTTCTTAAGGGTTTGATCTATGAAGAAGGAGAATAAATTAGAGTTGGTTCACTCAGATGTATGGGGACTAACTTAGGTATCTTTTATTGGTGGTTCAACTTATTATGTTACATTTATTAATGATGTAACTAGGAAAGTTTAGGTTTATTGCATTAAGAAGAAAACTAATGTATTTGAAACATTCAAAAGATGGAAAGATTTGGTTGATAATGAAATAGGTCTCAAGCTGAAATGTCTCAGGTTGAATAATGAAGGTGAGTATTATAGCAAAGCATTTGATGATTATTGTCCACATAATGGAATTCATAGACAAAGTATGGTTCTATGGAAACCATAGAATAATGGAGTATCAGAGAGGATAAATAGGATAATCATGGAGTGTGATAGAGCATGAGGTTACATGTAGGGTTGCCCTTAATGTTTTGGGCAGAAGTAGTTAACACAACAGTATATTTGATTAATAGAGGACCTTCATTACCTTTGTATGGAGGCATACCTGAGGAAGCTTATTCTGGTAAGAAATTTAATTATTCTTTTTTGTGAGGCATTTTTTTATGTTACCAAAAAAGATAGGACCAAGTTAGAGGTGAAGTCTAAGAGATGCACCTTTATTGGTTATAGTGAGGATGATTTTGGTTTTTGGGTTTGGAGTCTTAAAGTTAAGAAAATATTCCAATCTAGGGATGCTGTCTCTAAATAAAAATTCATGTATAAAGATTAGTTATAGGAATAGGAAAAAAAAGTACATAGTGTTGGATGATATTATGAATTGTAAGGTGTCCAAGGAGACATTTCAGCAACATCTTACATAGGAACCCCAAAATCCTATAGTAAGAAGGTCTTCTAGGGTAAGAAAATCTCCTAAATGTTTTTCCCCATATTTTAGTTATTTGTTACATACTGATAGTGGAAAACTAAAATTTTTTGAGGAAGAAATGTAGGTGAATGTTAGGGAGAAGTGGGAGCAATCCATGGAAGAAGAACATAGTTATCTCATGGAGAACCAGATGTGGGATTTTGTGAAGCTAACCAAGGGAAAGAGAGCATTGTAGAACAAGTGGGTATATAAAATCAAAGAAGAGTATGAAGGAAGGAAAAGGTATAATGACCATTTGGTGGTCAAGGGGTTTGCACAAAAAAAAGGTATTGATTTTGATGAGATTTTTTCTCTTGTTGTTAAGATGAATTATATTAGAACTGTGCTTGGTATGGTTACAATAGATGATTTTCACTTAGAACAATTAGATGTGAAGACTACATTCCTTCATGGTGATTTAGAGGAGGAATTATATATGGAGCAACCACAACATTATGAGATTGAAGGAAAGGAGAAATTGGTGTGTAGACCAAAGAAGAGCTTGTATGGCTAGAAACAAGATCCATAGCAATAGTATAAGAAGTTTGATAGTTTTATGTTCAAATAGGGTTACTCTAGGTGTCATTATGACCATTGCATGTATGTCAAGAGATTTGAGTATGGTAATTATATTATCCTATGCTTGTATGTAGATGACATGTTGGTTATAGGAAAGAACATGCAACAAATTCAAGTACTCAAGAAGTAGCTTGGCGATTCTTTTTTATGAAAGATTAGGGTATAATGAAGCAAATCCTCAGTATGAAGATAACTTGAGATAGGAAGTAGAGGAAGATGATTTTATCCCAAAAAGAGTACATGAAGAAATTTTTGGAGAGGTTTAGTATGCAGGATGTTAATTTGATTGGGACTCCTTTGGTAAGCCATTTTAGATTATCAAAGGAGCTGTATCCCAAGATAGAAGAAGAAAATCTAAAGGTGTATAAGGTACCTTACTCATTGATAGTTGGTAGCCTGATGTATGCTATGGTTTCTACTAGGCCAAATATTTCTAGTGGGAGTAGTAAGTACATGAGTAATTTAGGTTATGAGCACTGGCAAGCAGTGAAATGGATTCTTCGATATTTGAGAGGAATCATGAGTATAACATTGTGTTTTAATGGATTAGACACCACTTTTCATGGTTATGTGGACTCAAATATGGTTGGGGATGTTGATAAAAAGAAGAGTACAATAGGTTATGTATTTACTATCAGGGATATAATAGTTAGTTAGATTTCTTAGATACAAAAGGTTGTGGCTTTATCAACCATAGAGATTGAGTATGTTTTTGCTATAGAGGTTAACATAGAGATGATTTGGTTACAACAATTACTTAATAATTTGGGGCATAAGAAGGAAGTTGGAGGATTACATAGTGATAGTCAAAGTGTTATAAATTGATCCAAGAACTTTGCATTCCACTCAAGGATGAAGCACATATAGTTGTGGTATCATTTCATCAGGATAGCTTTGAAGGAAAACATGGTGAAGCTAAAAAATATACATACAAGCTAGAATCCTACATATATAATGACCAAGGTAGTCACATTGGAGAAGTTGAGGTTATGTTTATCTTTGGTTGGTCTTCATGAAGATCATGGATGAATGTTAAATTTTGTTCAAGTAGAAATGAACTCCAAGTGGGGGATTGTTAAATATGTAGCCCATTTGACCCCTAAGGTAAAAATAAAATTACTGGGGCATTTTTAACATGCATTTTTTAGTTTCACAAATGGTGGGATGCATTTTTTAGTGTGTCAACCACTTCCCCCATTTGTGGCACATTTAGTGGAGAAGTGGGTGTGATCTAAGGTGTCGAGAGAATCAAGGGATTATGTGGTTGAAACCTCCCTTATTTTTTGCGTTATTTTATGGGGATATGGTTATCTCTATGGTTATGGCACACTTTTCAAGGGTTTTTGAAAATTATAAATAGGGGTGAGGGGTAACACATTATTCATTAAATTTTACATCTCATTTTGAGCTCTATAATTCTCTATTTGGTCAGTGTGATCAGTTTGAGGTGTAGCTTAGAATCTCAAAAATTATAGTGTGAATTTGGGTTGGAGAAAGTTATCTCTATAAGTGTTTTTTTTTTGTGAGTTGTTTTATATTTTTATTTATAATATTATAGAGAGCCTCTTGGTGGATGTAGCCCACATTAGGTGAACCACATTATATTGGTGTTATGTGTGTATTTGCTTAGATATAAATTTTATTCCATATGTCTCTACTACTATGATTTTGAGGAATGAATTCTGTGTTGCATTTTATTGCATAATTAATCACTTATTCCTAACAAAGACATCAGGCAAAGAAAAATTACATTATTAACTCTATTGTAAATGTAATATGCATAGTCAATGTAAATAGTGAACTGAGTAACTCAAGAACAAAACATGGTGATATGTTATGAAAATAATAAATCCATGTGGAAAGTGTATTGGTAATGCACATTTTACAACTTGCTTTGAATGTTGATATCATGAATGATAAGAGGTTATTGTGGCATAAAGGTGAAGAATAGATAAGATATAATAGAGTTAGAAAACTAGAGAATCATATCCAAACCATTGGCACCCTATTTATTGATAATTGATTATAAATAATCTCACGTTATCTATATTTTCATGCAAGGAAAAACTAGAGTTAAAGAGTGTCTAGTGTTCAATTAGATTTTAACACACCATATAGAAAGGATCTTAAGACAAAATGAGTTGAATGAACTGTCTAAAGAAAGACTAATACGATAGGTAATCTTATGGAGTTTAGAACATACAAAAATATAAATATACGAATAGTGAATGGGAATGATGTCAAACCCATAGTAAGGTTGACAATGCTAAAGAAGATCAGAAGAGATTGTATGAAAATTTGTGTAAATAAGCAATAGAGATTTAATTGAGTAGAGATGGATGTTGATCTTCATTATTTGATATTAGAGCCTAAATATTTTTTGGGAAGAGAAAGGATAGTAGCAAGTAGCTAATGTACATGGTTTATTTTATTTTTTCATTTTGACATTTTGATGTATGGATAAGATATGTTGAAGTGTGAATGAAAGTAGAGATTATGAGATTGTAGCAGGCCTACAAATAAGTGTGGCTTGATGAATGATATAAATATTGAGAAAGATAAAGGAAGATATCATAGGTGATGATAGAGAGAAAAGTAATCCTATACATATGACAAGAGGACAAGTCCTAGGTGAGGACAAGAAGAAAGACCTCATTGAGGTCAAGAGAGAGAAATAGACCAAGTGAATGGTAAAGATGTGTCAAGTGAGAGAAGTCTTGTCAAAAAGAGGTATAGGTCTAGATGAGACCAAGGAATTTATGTAAATATTAAAATATATGAGGATAGAGAGAGGTAAGAATAAATAGGGCATAGTTGATGAGAGAAGCTACCACAAGAAGAAGATGATGCAATATGACACCAAGTAGAGAATAGAGATGGAAAGAGAGATGGATGAGATGAGGCATTAAATGGATAGATTGTTGGTCATGATATAAGAGGTGAGAGAAATGGAAATCCCATATTATGGATGGTTAATGAGGAAGAAGCCACTCAAATGGCCAATTAAACTATTGATGAAGAAAAGAAAGGTGCAAGCAGAGATAGAAGAGAGAGAACGAAAGAGGTTGTTATAACAGAAACTCAAGAATGAAATGAAGAGATACAAGATGATGATACAATAAGATGAAGACAAAAACATTAATAAATAGGTGATGAAGTTGAGTGAGCAAGTAGAAGAAGACAAACAATGATTTAAGATGGAAGAGATACATGTGAGCTAAGAGAGAGAAGATGGTTACAACTAGTTGAGTGAAAGAAGAAGGAGATCAATTTGATAGCCTCATGGAAATTTTTGAAAATTAAATGCATCTATTGGATAAAGGTATGGAAATTTATTTCAAGTTTGTATATGACAGTAGTGAGAAATTAGAGGCAGAATTGGCAACTATAGAGAGAGAATTGTAAGGTAAAGTAAAGGTGAATGAAGAAGAAGAATACATTTCAAAAATTTAACCTCACATTAATGATGGAAAAGAGAATGGAGAAGAAATGATATCATTAGTACAATAGGTGGAAGATGTGAATCCTTATGGAGGCTTGAATTTTGTTAAGACAACAATTAGGCAAGAGATTGTTTTTGTATTTGTAGAAGGTATGAAGATAGAAATAGAAGAAGATAAAATTAGAAGAGATGTAGTATTATATTAGGGCATATACATCACACATGATAGAGGTAAATAGGAAGAAGAGAGTACACATGGAATGTAATTTGTTGATGCAAGCAAACAAGGACATGAAACAAGCAGAATAGTGTTTGACCGAGGCAAGCATGAAATAAAAAGTGAGCAGTTGAAGCATGAAGGAATAGGAGTAGAAAGAGATGATCCCAAAAGAACATGAATTGGAAGAAAAGGAAAAAAAAATATCAATTTCATTGGATCTCAAATTCATTTTCCCCTAGGAGTATGAAGTAGGGGAATCAATTACACTTATTTAATCTATGTGTTTAGTTATGATTTTGGTGTAGTTTGGTGTCTTTTTGGGTAATTTCAAGTAAATTATTGTTAAGTAAATGGTTTTATAGGGTCATGTATGAGTCTAGTAGGTGAATTTAATACATAAAATGGCATAATTGATAGATGTAAAAAAAAAACTTTAAGAAGGCAATTACTAAGGAGTAGTTATTTTGGCTTTGAATAGGAAGTAGTCTTGAATGAGAGGTAGGGTAGGTAGTTAGAAATTAGTTATTTTTTATTTTTGTTTGGAGCATTTGTTTTATATATATGTTTTTTTGGTAGTTCAAATCATTCAATGTATAGGATAAAATAAATGGGGATGTATTTTGAAGGAATAATGTGGAAGAAACCCTAAAGAAATGAATAAATAATAGTTTTTTATTAGTTGCAGACCCTATCATCTACTAGATAAAGTGTCATGAATGATGACTACAGATAGATATTTAAGAACAAAAGGATGTAATGAATATATGTTTTAACAAATTCATGTGTTAAGGTAACCTTGATGTGCTTTGTGGAGATTCTGAGATTATTGTTTAAACCAGTTGTAATAAATTCCTTATCATAGTTATATAATTCATGTTAATTTGTGTTTTAAACCAAGACATTATGTGAATTCATTAGTCAAAGATGTATTTTGATTGTGATAGTTTGCATTTTTTCAATTTGTATGTTATCCATCTATATTATAATTTTTTTGTGAATTCAAAGGAAAGTATTTAAGACTGTAAGTCTTGATTTGATATTCTATAATGATAAATAGATAGTGAATGTAGTTAGGATTGTTGGAAATGCACATGAAGAGAGGATTTCATCTATATTGATAAATTCTCTAAACTTAATAAGAATTGATGTTACAGGTTGTATATATATCTTGTGTATGTGGCATAGTTAAGAAAATTATATATATGGCTTAGAGTTGGAGATTGATAAGAATGAAAGTTTTCAATTCATCTGGTTGAGTGAATGGTCAATCATGCATAGTGGTATTATGATGAGAAAACCTTAAAAGATTGTAATAAGTCCCTAAAATGTATTAAGAATCAATTAGACCCTTTGTCATAGCCATCAGCTTTGTGTTTAGGTAACTTTGGTAGGAAATCAAATAGATGTCTTGTAGTGGTGAAAGGAGGGTGTAGAGGTTCTTATGAACTATTAGTATTGTCTTAAGTCATTAGATATGTATGGATATAATGTATGGATATGTATTGTCAGGTAATCCAAGAACAATAACCATGCTCTGTTACCACTTAGTCAGGATCTTGCTCCCTCAATAAGAGCACAAATATGATTACTCTGTATAAGCAACTAATCACGGAATTTAACCAGAAATATAAAGTAACTAGAAATATGAAACAACACAAAAATTGAGAGACAATACACAATTGTATTAATAATCACTCAAAAGAATATACAATAAAGAAGATGCCACTTCTTCTTCCACCTCAAAGGCTCGCCACACCTCAAGACCTTCTTCCCTCTCTTGGTCACAACAATCAACTCCAATACAAAATTGATGTTCACCTCTCCAACCAGTTAGTAACATGCTGCCAGTCTGTCAAGTACACAACCGTACTCCAATTAGATCTCCTGCTCTCTGCTACTACCTACAAATAACTAGACCATACTCACCATGTAGATATCTTTTTACACCCCTAAAGAACCCTTGTCCTTGCCTCACCAAGTCCTTATGATTCTTCAACCAGTACCCCAGTGGATCTTCTCCAAGAACTTGCACAACCTACAACTCTCTCTAATCATACACTCTCAATACCCCTATTGGTAACTAGGAGGAACTACTCTAGCACTCTCTGCAAGCCCAATGGCTTTCTAGCTACACGTTTACAATACAGCCCATGAGTCCATATATAGATCTCATGCTTACAATAATTAGACTTCCATAATTACAATAATTAGACACGCAAATCAAGACTAAGACTAGCCTTTGACATGTAAACACACAATCCAAAAATAGACTCTTCGGGATCAACATGCAAACTACTTATTCTCACACAGGTTGCCGACGTCGACTCCTCCATGATCGATGTCGACTGACTGGTGACCGATGCTGGTTGCTTCCTCACTGCCGTCTGATCGATGTCAGTTGATCAAATTGATGTTAGTTTCCCTGCAACGCATTCAGCAACTCTCTATAACTTTGCATCCTCCGTAACTTCTCCTATTTGCATCCTGGTGAAGCTTTTAGCTCCACAACCTAACAATCTCCCACTTGGAGATAAATAGCTACACCTGTACCTATACTTGTACACCATCTAAATTATTCCCTAGCTTGTATCCCTCTTCAAGATTGATCCTGAAGACCAACCACCACACAACCTGTGATGCTACACCTGTCATTCAAGTAACCTACCACATCCGAACCTACATATCCATGTAGTGAAGACCTTGACCCTACATAACAAGAATCCCTGTTGCTAGTCCCACTGAACTTCCCTCCAGTACTCCTTTCCCGAATTGGCTCCATACTTTCTAACAACCCCCACTGCTTGGGAAAACTCAGGTCTACACTAGACCTTATGTGATTTTGAACCCTATTTAGCTAAGCTTGAACTGTCCAGCCCTTGGTGTGCTTTCTGATTCTGCATCCTGTATCATGAACCCCACCAACACCGTCTTCACATCAGCTCCCACTAGAGATAAAATCTCCATGTCTCTTATGCCAAAGAATTTTGCTGCTCTAAATTCTTCCTGACACACCTCTGAAATAACCTTACCCTCAGCTCAGCAAATCCTTGTATCTCTAAACCTATAACTAGTATACCATTCACATACAGTAACTGGATAATGTCGTGACTCATCATCCACCTGGTAAGACAAAACCACAATAGTTATGCTGATATTGACTGAAGCCATGCTTAGTCATCCACCTATCAAAACCTGTACCACTGTCTTGCAGCTTCCTCAAGACCATAAGCCTTGGCCTTTCGTCTCACGTATCCATCCACTCTCTTCTTTAACTTGGGAATCCATTTCATCTCTCAGTGCTTACTTCCAGCTTGCAACTCTACCAACAAATCCCTGTTTGGTTCTTCTCCAAGGACTCACACTCCTCATCCATACGAAGCTCCCCCTGTATCTGGATTCTACCTGCATTGCCTCTTTGCATCTTCCTAGTTTTTGACCATCAATAAGCAATATAAAGAAGGTGAACAATGAATTTGAGGTTCTCTTACCCTTTCTAACCTTGACATGAGCATTTGAGACTTGTTGACAGCTTGTTGTCCGCCCACCATCCATACCAGTGACTGATCTCGACCATCTCCCAGTCTGCTCCCGACCGATGTCGGCTCCTTGTATTGACCCTGACTGTCGACGTCATTTCCCTGGCTGACACTGGTGTCCTTTCTGCCGACGTCAGTTCCTTCATGACCGACATCGGTCTTTCTTTTACCGAAGTCAGTTACTGTCTGACTGATGTCGATACCTGTGTTCATTTGTGAGTGATAAATTTTTGCCTGAGAGATCTACATGGATCAAAACCCTGATCAAATCAACCCTGCTCTGCTCAGAATAATTCAATTCCCTCACTTGATCTCTGTCTGTCATCTCCTCCATGAACATCAAGGCTTTCCAGTTCTTTAGCTTGTCAAAGACATCTGACTTCCGCTTCAAAACCTGCATTCTCCTCCTACATATGTGACCAAGCCTACGAAGCCACATCTCTGCAACAGAAGGTGAATCAACAATATAAGTAGATAGATAAAGGATACCTACTTTCTTACCACCATCTAATTCAAGTGTATCCACTGTGAGAGTTATAGTGCATCTCCCATCACCCAAATTTCCTGAAGAAATTAGACTCATCTCCAAGACTGGTACTTGCATGACTTCCTTCAACCAATGTGTGTCATCCGTCTATAATTTTAGCTTCACTTCCCCTTCATCAATCATCTAACAAGGCTCTCCAACCCCTAAATAAATCTCTCCAAAGTCTTCAAAGACGTACCCATGAAAAGATGCTCTATTTTGGGCTGCATGCAAAGAGGCAAAAGAATCTGTAAACAAAGATTCCACTTTATCTAGAACATCCTGTGCAACATCACCTGCAACATATGCTTCTATGCGCTGATCTTTTACTGACCAACAATCTCTTTTTACCTGCTCTTTCTTTCCATCAATCAGACCATTCGTGTTATTCAGTTTCTCCATTCGTAGCTTACTTTCTTCTGCCATTGCTATACTCCCACTCAATTTGAAACCCTTGCGAGTGACCTATAATCAAAAACACTACCAGATCTGAACCACCCGTTATTCAACCCAACCAAAAGCTCTTGAACCTACAACCAAGGCTCTGATACCAATTGTCAGGTAATCTAAGAACAATAAGCATGCTCTGTTACCACTTAGTCAGGATCTTACTCCCTCAATAAGAGCACAAATATGATTACTCTATATAAGCAACTAATCATGAAATTTAACCAGAAATATAAAGTGACTAGAAATATGAAACAACATAGGAATTGAGAGACAATACACAATTGTATTAATAATCACTCAAAAGAATATACAATAAAGAAGATGCCACTTCTTCCACCTCAAAGGCTCGCCACACGTCAAGACCTTCTTCCCTCTCTCTCTTGGTCACAACAATCAACTCCAATACATAATTGATGTTCACCTCTCCAACTAGTCAGTAACACGCTGCCAGTTTGTCAAGTACACAACCGTACTCCAAGTAGATCTCCTGCTCTCTGTTGCTACTTATAAATAACTAGACCATACTCACCATGTAGATATCTTTCTACACCCCTGAAGAACCCTTGTCCTTTCCTCACCAAGTCCTTATGATTCTTCAACTAGTACCCCGGTGGATCTTCTCCAAGAACTTGCACAACCTACAACTCTCTCTGATCATACACTCTTAGTACCCCTATTGGTAACTAGGAGGAACTACTCTAGCTCTCTCTGCAAGCCCAATGGCTTTCTAGCTACACCTTTACAATACAGCCTATGAGTCCATATATAGATCTCATTCTTACAATAATTAGACTTCCATAATTACAATAATTAGACATGCAACTCAAGACTAAGACTAGTCTTTGACATGTAAACACACAGTCCAAAAATAGACTCTCCAGGATCAACATGCAAACTGCCTATTCTCACATAGGCTGCCGACATCGGCTCCTCCATGACCGATGTCAGCCGACTGGTGATCAACACCGATTGCTTCCTCACTGCCATCTGATTAACGTCGGTTGATCAGACTGACGTCAGTTTCCCTGCAATGCATTCAACAACTCTCTGCAACTTTGCATCCTCCGTAACTTCTCCTGTTTGCATCTTGGTAAAGCTTTTAGCTCCACAACCTAATAGTTTAGGTAACTTTGGTATGAAATCAAATATATGTCTTGTAGTGGTGAAAGGAGGGTGTAGAGGTTCTTATGAACTATTAGTATTGTCTTAAGTCATTGGATATGTATGGATATAATGGAGTTTCTATTAAATATGGAAACCCAATGATCATCAATAACTATCTGAATACTTTGCATGGTTGACACAATGAAGGTTGATGGGTGAAAAACAAGAAATGAAATCAAGTATGTGTGTAGATAATAAAGAAAGTTATCAAATGAACAAATTACTTGAAGGATTCCCTTAAGACATCAAAAAAAGAAGGATTGCTCTATTAACTCTGTTGTAAACATAACATGGGTAGTCAATGTAAATAGTCAACTAAGTAACTCAAGAACAAAACATGGTGATAGATTATGACAGTGAGAAATCCATGTCGAGAGTGTATTGGTAATGCACTATTTACAACTTGATTTGAATGTTGATATAATGAATGCTAAGAGGTTGTTATGGCATAAAGGTGGAGAATAGAGAATATATAGTGGAGTTAGAAACCTAGAGAATCATATCCAAATTTTTTGCACCCTAATTTATTGATAATTGATTGAAAGCCATCTCACATTATCTATCTTTGCATGCAAGGCAAAATGGGAGTTAAAGAGTGTGTAATGTTCAATTAGATTTTAAACACTCTATGGAAAGGATCTTAAGATAAAATGAGTTGAATGAATTATCTAAAGAAAGACTAATAAGATAGGGACTCTTATAGAGTTTAGAACATAAAAGAACATAAATATACTAGTATTGAATGAGAATGATGTCAAAGCCATAGTAAGGTTGATAATGCTAAAGAAGATTAGATGAGATTGTATGCAAATTTGTGTAAATAGGCAATAGAGGTTGAATTAAGCAGAGATGAATGTTGCTTTGGATCACTTTCTATATACTATCAGACTGATATACCATACCTTTATTTATTCATTCCCTTCTTTTATACCCATTGATATGGAGAAGAAGCTTGCCCTTTTTGTATACCAAGTGATACAAGAAAGAGGCATAAATGTATAGGAAATAACTAGATATTTGGTACTTAGACAATTTTGAAAAGGGTTCATCCAATCACTAGCACTTGCTCAGATGGATTTTTGCATATGTGCTTATAACCTTTCTATATACTTAGAAATTTTATATGTTAAGATTTATTCCCTTCGATTATAACGAATGGGTAAATGAAGGGAAGGCTATGAGTGAATGTGCCTAATTTCTTCTTGATGATTTAAAGGGTCGATGCCCAGACATCATTTTGTATCTATATTAGGTTGTATATGCAGTAACTCAAGCATGATGGAATTACTCATAAATGTGAGTCAGAGGCATAGCTATGACCAAACATTGCATTGAGTTTCAAAACTCATGATTTTATGCAATACAGATATAATTTCTTGTAATGAAAATGAATAAGAAATTTACAACGCTTTGTAAAAAATGAAAATTCACTTTTATCTTTTTTTTCATTTTTGGGCTCTTTGGCCTCTTTTTGGCAATTTCTTTTTTCTTTTCCATTTTTCTTTTTCTTTTTTTTAATAAAGAAATTAGTATTTTTGCTACGGATTGCTAAATTTGGAGGGTTGCTAAAAATTTTCACCAAAAAAACATTTTGGGGGATTTGAACCTCCGCCTATCATCTTCCAAAAAATCTTCCCACTAACTCACCTATGCATCATTTCAACAATATTAAAAGATAAATAGATATATAAAGGCTTATAATTTGGATTTTCTTTAAAACCACCCTCCCACCTAATACCATAGGTTTCTCAATAGGTGGTTTTTAAAAAAATTTATAGGAAGGAATTATTTTTTAAGTGGTATTGATAAATAAATAGGTAGTTTTGGATAAATAACAGGTGGTTTTGAGAATTTATCAAGTGGTTTTGAAGATTAAAAGGTAGATGGTGCTTTGATTTGAAGCTATGAATTTAAATACTATAGATTTTGTAATTTTTAGACTTAAAAAAAATTCTTACCAACCTATATTTTATTTCAACACTTCCTTTATTTAGCTCCATACTCTAATCAATGGAGAAAATCAAACACCAATCTAGACATAGCGAAATGCCAATCACTTTTTGTTATGCATATCCTCATGATGCTAACTAGATATTGCCTTTGTATTTTTTTTAAATGGTCATCCTCTAATTGATTTTTATTTTAAAATGACTCTCTAATGTAGCCTTTAATTATTTTAGGCTCATAAAATGCCAGACTTCTAATGCTTGGTCTAAGGATGACACCAACACTCATGTTTTTTGACATGCCATTCTTTTTGTAGAGGATAATAGATAAAGATGCTATATAATAGATATGGAAGCCACTCAAACATTCATACCTCCACAAAATGCCAAACCTCTACCAATCCTCTAAATCTAATTTTTAACATTAGAAATAAATATTAGGTAGCGAATTATAATATCACCGCTCCTTCTTGTTTTTATCTATAGCTTCTATGGCTTCTTATTTTTGGCTACTACTACTTCTTTGTAGGAAACATTCCTTCTATGTAGCTTCTATTGCTTCTTCACTTATGACTTCTACTACAAATGTTCATCAAAGTGCATGGGCTTCTTCTGGGTTTTTCATAGTGTCAAAGTTTCAAAGCTTTGATATCAAATATTAAGGATGAATCAAATTATAATGAATCCAATAGAGAATTACATAGTTAAGCTGCATATTTATATAGGAATATGAGCTCATAATAGCTTTTAAAAAATAGAAGAGATCAAAACAATTAAACTGAATATCTGCCAAATATTATATGGGAGTAACAAAATACCATGATTAAAACATTTTCATGATTTACCCCCATAAATAATCCAACAACTTATTTATGACAAATAATTGTATTAATTACTAATTACAAAAAATTACGAGTAATTAAATATTACTCATTTTTTTATAATGGTGAATTAATCACCATAATAGATCCTATATGATAATAGTTGCATTTAAATTATATGTTTTCCAAACCCACCTCATATATAAATTTTAAATGGATTCAAATGCAACATCTTGTACTTGAATTTTATAAAATAAGATACCTCTTAGGTAACTCTCAAGACATACTTTGGCCCTTATATCTATCATCATCAACACATAAATAGTATTACATTCAAGATTTATACTAGATGATATATCTTGCATAAAAATCATATGTTTCAAAAACCAAGACCTTATACCATACTTACAAAATTTTAAATCCACTATATAGTATCCAATTTATTTAAAATGTAAGATATCTATCAAATTATCTCCTAAGAAATAACTTTCAAGGAATCTCTAAAGATATGCCTTGACACTCAAATTCAACACCATCGAGTAAATATTAATTAATACTTTTAAGCTAACTCCTAAGTGATACATCTGGTGTATTGAATAAAATCTAGAAATGTAAACTAAACTAATAAATCAAAAACTAAACTATCTTAAACTAAGCTAGAGCTACAAACATAAACTTATACCTTGGTTACAAAAGCTTATTCTATTACTATGTAGATATTATTAGCTCTTTTCAAAATGTAGTTGCTCACTCTTCCAATGCAAGGTAAAATGGGCATAACTTGGATTCACTTTGTATTCATTTTTTATTTTGATATCACTTTATTAGCATAAGTCAAGATGATGAAAGTGATGGCTTCCATGCTTATTTATAAATTTCTAGAGGAGATATCCAACAATGGAGGAATATTTGGATATTTTAAATGGTCCAAATAAACTATGGTGGCTAATGAGTCCTCATCCATAAGGATTATGACCATTTCAAATGGTTGAAAAAAACATGAAAATGGTTAACTGAGTCACCAAAACTGAGTCAAACTATCTGACAACTCAAGGGATGACTCAAAGGAGGCTAAGTAAGTTGTAGGATTGGTTGGAATGAGTTAACATGTGAGGGAGATTAAGGTGGAAGATGTTAGGTGAGGTGTAAAATATAGATTTAAATTATGCATAACTAATTAATTTGATTTATTTAATTATTTGAATTTGGAGGGAGATGTCATGAATTATATTAAGAAGAATAATTAATAAGGTTTAGATGCATTTTAACATTAAATATAATTTAGGTGTCTACATTTGCCCCTCTTTGAAATAGTGTTGTGAAACAATATTATTTCTAATAATATCAGAAGTAGAGTGTTGATGATTAAGAAGAAAAAATTATCCCAAATGAATGAGAATGAGTGTGATGATGCCCCCTCGAGATTTTATGTGATAAAATGGACAAATGCTCAAAAAGAATGAAAAGAGGAGAATGAGAAATTGGTTTGGACTAGATAGAAAATAATTTATTAGAATCAATATCAAACTTGAAATATTTAAGTGTGTGTATACAGTATGCCCCTAGTTGATGAAAATTAGAGTATTGATCAAAAAAATAATGTGTTTATCCATTTGAAGATTGCATGCTTAGTGTTTACTTATGATGCAGGGGTCAATGAAGTGGATGTGGGAATGATATATCCTAGGAATAGTAGGCTACAAATATGAAAATGGGAAAATTTATTATATTCAAATTGTAAAGAAAATTTTATTTTGTTGATAGTTACAAATTATTAAAATAAATTTGAAATAATTTGAGTGATCTTTTCCTGAAATTTGGATGAAAATGAATGAAGAATGGGTATAATAGAGGGATGGGGAGGGGGTAAAATATTTTGAATAGTTGGCAATATAAATATAATAATTGGAGGTTTGAAATTCATTTGTGCATTTTGATTTGGAGAGTTATTTATGAGTAGAAGGTCATTGAGGAGATTCACTCTAAGGTTTTATTGAAAAATGGATTGCAACACACACCAAAAACACCATATAGAGTGAGTGAGGAGACATTAGAGACCTAAGAGGAGTGGGCATCTAGTAAGTAAAGTGTTATGCTTTAATTTTTTCATTTGTGTGCATTTATTAGGGCTTAAAGTAGACTAAAATGAATTTGCAAATGAGTTATCTACAAATTTGGTAATGAATGTTACAAATTTGCTATAGTAAATTGAAAATTCATTTAACTTAATAGTGAATTCATAGAATAGGGGTGAAAAATCATTAAGAAGTAGAAATAGTTTAGAAACTACAAATTCATGATTTTACAATTCTAAAGTCGTCAAATAAAGCATCAAATTCATTAGATTGAGTTGTAAAATCATTTTAAGGGTAAATTTGAATAGGGAAATGTGAAATTGAAGAGCAGTGGAGAGAATTGAGTGGAAAAATTGCATAAAATGGGTTGAAAATTTTCTAAAAGGGTATGAAATAGAATATATTAGTCTTGAAAATGCCAAAATATAGTCTGAAAATGATAATGTGACAGGTGAAAATGTGACTATAAGAGGAAAAGAAGAAATTAGTAAATAAAAATAATCATAGTGATGATTAATGTAAAAATAATATGATCAAAAATGTTTTTTGTGTATTCTTGTTTAGTTTTTTGAATGTGATAAAGTTGTGATAGATGGATTATTATACTAATAGATAAAAATAAATTGATTTTAATGTTTTTTAGGAGGTATTACTAGTTTTGACTACATTGGAGTGGAGGCCTGGTGCACTAGAGAGGATTGTTGGGTGTACAAAGTATGAATTCAGGGTTCTAGAGTCAACTATTTTATCATAAATTACATAGATGCTAGATATTTGGGTAGATAGGGCTCTATTGATAGTATTTTCTAAGAGATGGCATAGTAAGACTAGTAACTTTCACTTGCCTATAAGGGAGATGACAATGACTCTAGAGGATGTATACTAGATTTTGGGTATTCTTATATAAGGGAGATGAGTATTTTTGGGGTAAGGTTAGTATGAAACTATATTATATAGGATTTTTTAGAGATGGATTGATTCTAATTATTAGAGGAAGAGTAGATATCGATTATTGCACATGATTGGAGATAGATTCATTGACCATGGTACTTATGGCTATTATTAGTGGCATTATGCTACCTAAAAAGAGTGGAAGATTATGTCTAATTAGTTTATTGGATGTTATTAAAGACATGATGGAAATGGGTGAAAGGTTTGCATGTAGTCCATGTGTGCTAACACATTTGTACAAGTAATTACACAATGTGACTTATATGAATGGGAGGGAGATTGGACTGTTAACACTATTACAAGATTGGTGTTGGGAGCACATCACGGTAGAGAGACTAATTGGTCACATGAGTAGTCTTTCTATGGATAAGCCATTAGAATACAGATGGCATATGATTATTGGTACTCACAATCCACATTTTGGTGATCTAGAGTTCTACATAAGGGTGATATATGAGCTAGCTGATGATTAGATCACTTGGAGACCATACAAGGAGATTGTATTTAAGTGGCTATAGGATGACTTGTATATGGACTATATGATGAGCTAGTTTTATGTGATTGGGATACATGACTTTATTATAGAGAGAATCACCTTGATAAGGTGATAAGGTAGTTTGAGATTAGACAGCATATTTTAGTAGGTCCACACATATTTTCTTGAGCAGTGAGGGAGAGATAATAGTGGTGAATGACTATTGATCTAGTGATAGCCAACCATAGTTGGTCGTAGTTACAGATAGTGAGATGGAGTGATCATAGGATGTTATTGATGTAGGAGTAGTAGACAGTTATGTAGATTTGTGGGTTTGATAATGGTCATTGAGATTGATGGGACCATATGCACCACCACATTTATGGAGATAGAGATTGGTTTCTAGTTTGAGTCGGTAGTCATGAGGTACAGGGTTGTGAGCCTAGATCAGGAGGGTGGTTACAAGAGACAGGGGACATACATGAGAATGAGTCAAAGGACATGCTGTAGAGATGAATTAGTTACATGACGTAGAGACTATTGAGGTTGAGGATGTGGAGATTTTATAGGAGGTAGGTGTGGGTGTTGATGTGGACATAGAGATGCAAGTGGATATAGATCAAGGAGGTAGAGAGGATAATACACTAATTTTCATTGACAATGAGGATGATAAGAATGGACAGGACATAGTTATGAGTTCAACACATGGCACACATATAGATAGAAGAGATATGGTTGGTCCTTCATGCACAACTAGATCTCAAGAGGAGCAGAAATAGTTGATAGAGCGAGGAGATTCAAGCTCTTGATGGGGAGATTGTAGGGGGATGTAGATAGCAAAAGTGGTCAGGTAGATGAGATTAGATAATTATAGGGTGCAGCTAGTAAGATATAGGCTAAGGTTGAGATGATGGAAAAATATCATATTATGACTGCACTGGGAGTTGTGACACATGATGTAGAGACATAGACTCCATATTAAATAGCATTGACATAGTGGTATAGATAGGAGAGAGATATAATTAGGATAGAAATAAAAGAGGCCAATGTTTTATTAGAAAGACAGGGGAAAATAACTACAATAAATAGGGTTATGAGAGCCATGGATTATGCCACATACTAGAAGAGTTTATACAAGGAGGTCATTTCATGCACAAAGAGGGCACCATCCTTCAAGGAGTATTGAGTTAGAAAATTTATGTTAGGGAGATCAGTGTAACCTATAAATTTAGAGATATTTGTGAGACATGCTACATAGTGTGTGATGGGTCCATCATGAGGCACACCATGGCATGATGAGCTAATTCTAAGACCAAACTCTCCATCAAAGGAATATGGCAAGACATGACATAGTGTTTTGATTATGGTCGTATCAATTTACATATATATTTGAGATGTATCTTTTGTACACACACACACACACACACACACAAACACACACACACACACACACACACACACACACACACACACACACACACACACACACACACACACACACACACACACACACACACACACACACACACACACACACACACACACACACACACACACACACACAACTTTTAAGAAACTTGCACTATTTAGATGGACATTGTGGATTGTACATGGGTTGTATATGGACGTTGATATGATTTTTTATGTTTATTTATGCATGGTTGATGGATAGATGGGCATGTAGAGAACTCGTTAGATTTCTTTCAATGTGATATTAGAATGTATTAGTATTATTTTTCAGCATTTTATAATGGATTATGTCATGTATGATTTTGATTTATGAATGTATGGATAATTATTGTATATAATTTCTTTGTTTTTTGATAGTTCCTTGCATTGGATTTCTAACAATAATGATTATTTGATCAACCCAATGTTTAATATACCTTAAAACACATTACGCCAATGATATTAAATAATCGTGATGAATGTTAATGTTTTAGGCATATAAACTAAAAATAGAACAAATTGTGTAAAAGTAAAGTACATCATGATATAAGTAAATCATAACCATACCATTAAGCAATTCAAAAAATAATCTTTAAACACACATAAATAAAATAATTAAATTAAGATAAAAAACACGTAATTATTCTAGATGATAATGGAACAACATTAGTAAAATGAACATAAATGTTATATATAAATAAAGATTAAATATTCGAAAGACAAAATAAAAACATAATGATGGAAAACTAATAAGAGGACTAAAATTTGAATAACCAATGATGACTAAAGAAAAATAATGAAAAATAACAAAGTGAATGGTTTGAAAAATACAAATAACTAAATGAATGGTTAGAGATAAATAACCAACTTACCAGTTAGGGATAAAAATAGAGATAAGTAACATACTTAATGGTTAAAGAGAATGATAAAGTTAAATAACCAACTTAATGGTTAACTACAAAAAATAAATCGATGAAACAAACAATGAATCAAATAGTGAAAACTATAATCAAGTAATCAATACTTGAAAAGATATAACAAAAGGATTAACATCCTAAGTAAGGGTTTGAGACATTTGTGGCCAAGAGCTAGGCTAAGTACCAAATAAATGATGAGGAAGTATAAAGATGAATAAATGCATTATCAAGTAAATGAATGATGGGGAAGATGATGGTCGAGTTGATCATAGAGACAAAGTCCATATGGGGATATTAGGCTAGATGTAGTTCTCCCAATGTAGGAAGTAATGAGAAAGTGGGTGATTGATGAATCACTAAATGTTGGATGATAAGATTCATGATTGATCCACCCAATAAATATGAGTGAATGATGTTGGAAGATACTTAGGATGGTGTATATTCTTGGTAAGTGTTTGACATGTAGTTGGGATGTTTTTGTTGTGTTTTGAATTTGTTTTTATTTTTATTGAGTTTTTTTTTTTTTTTTGTTTCTAGGTTTAAAATAGGTAATTTATAATACATTTCCTCTATCATGAGTAAGGACTTAGGTTCACAATTATAAGTATCAAACCTTAAGCTAAAATGTTATAGGACAAGTGACGAATAAATGACAAAGGACTGATATAGAAATATACAATGGACCACTAAAACACCATGCCACCAAGTAAATAGGGTGAATATAGATAATGAATTACACATGGCACCAAAAACTTGGTTTTTACCATTGTACTTTCCCAATTCACCAGTAAATTGGTTTTCACTTTTGGATGATCTATGTTAGTTTTCTTTGTTTTTTTAATTATTTTTTAAATTTTTTTATTAACACCTAGGATATCAATAACATATAGGAAAATTTTACGTATAGAATCACTTAAGGTGCATGACATTCATTGGTTCATCAAGATCCTCTCCATCCTCTACATCTAGTATATAAGCTCATGATCCATACTTCATAATGACAACATATGGGCCCGACCAATTAGGCTCAAAATTTCCTTTCTTTTCTCTTTCAGCTATTGATATTGCATTAGATTTCCTTAAGAACAAGATCTTTGATTTCAAACTACCTGGATTTTATTCACGTATTATAGCTACAACATATGTGATTATGGTACACTTACATATGGTTTAAAGCATTAAATCTTTCTCATCTAGAAGGTCTACTTCAATGAGGTGTGAAGTATGATAGGATTATTCATCAATGATTTATTTTAAGGATATATACAAAGATGGAACCTCAACCTATATTGGTAAAATAGACTCACTACCATATATAAGGGAATA
Source organism: Torreya grandis (assembly GCA_037957365.1). Classification (NCBI taxonomy): domain Eukaryota; kingdom Viridiplantae; phylum Streptophyta; class Pinopsida; order Cupressales; family Taxaceae; genus Torreya; species Torreya grandis. Next base: position 218,486 of record JARHVA010007109.1, on the reverse strand, counting down.
AGGGGTTTCCCTCATAGGTGTGTGGATGCTAGTGCAGTATGAGTAGAGGGGAAAATATAGTTGTGTATGCTAGTCATGACTAACTTCATTGACAACACTTTTATGGATGTGCAAAATGTCTTTATCAGTTTCCTCAACTTACACATTATCTTATGGGTAATAAGGAATGGACCACTTATGTTTAATGTGGTAATTTTGACAAATATCCATAACATCTTTATTCTTGAATGATTTCCCATTATCTTAAATTATAGCGGAAGGAATACCGAATTAGTAGACAATATGATTTAAGATAAATTTGTAAATTTGATTTCTAGTTACATAAGTAAGGGGCATTACCTCGATCCACATGGTAAGGTACTATCTTGCCATTATAATATGCTTATGTCTATCAGAATAACTAGGATTTATTTTTTATAATGAGGACTAACCCCCATGTGTAAAATGGGCAAGGTGTTGTGATAGTTTGTAGAGATTACAATGGGATATGGATAAGATCCCCATGTTTCTGACAAGGTATGCATTTTTTAACATAGGCACATGAATGTTTTAACGGTTTTGCTCTTGTGCTACTATTTTTCATTTTCATGGCTTCTGGCCCTCTTACATAGATCTAAAGAGCTAGTCCTCCAAGACTTGGATGCCACTTATTGAAAATGATTCCCAAATCCTCCCTTGTGCTAGGGGTTTTTTTTATAATTTTGTTCCACTGCTCTGAAGATATGAATATTATATTGTGCCACAATAATTTTTCTTGGTAGGGCAGATTTCCTCTCATGGCCAAACCTTGGCATAAGGATTTTAATCCTCTCTCAGAATCATTTAACAAGCTCCCTATATGGGTACGGCTCCCTTATCTTCTGATACATTTGTGGCATGAGTCAATTTTTAAAACCATTGGAAATGCTATAGGGGATTTTTTATTTGTGAAAGAAGGTCTTACGAATTTTCACCACTCGACTTGTTCTCACTTTCTGGTAGATTTGGATGTTTCTAAGGGCCTTCCTGAGGCGATTTGCCTGGAATCCCCAAGGGGTACCTAGACATAAATTTTGGATTATGAGGGGATCCTTTTTCGGTGTAGGAAGTGCCACCTGACGGGTCATATTGCTGCTCGATGTGTAGCTGGGAAATCCAATTCCAGACGTCCACCTTCTTGGTGGCCTGAGGCTTCCTTTGAACATAACATTGACAAATAACCTATGGAAGCTCTGACTAATTTCAAGTCTGAGACTAAGGAAAGTATTCAATCTGATTCAGAGGTTGAAGAGGAATTTTTGGTGAAAGATTCTAATGAAGCCTATACGGAGGCTATGGTTAGTGATCCTATTGAGCTAGTAGTGGAGGTGGTGGTCTCTTCCCCTATTTCGGAGGATCCCTCTAAGAGCCAGACTATGTCTGGTTCTCACAAGGATTTCGCTATGGCTTTTGTACCCACTAGGCTCTAAGGATCATTGTCTTCTGAGGCATGGATTGCTGAGGTAACAAAGGTAAAGGATGGATGGACAATAGTTAAGAGAAAGATGTCTAAGCTTTTGGTCCCCCCTCTAGATATGAATCTTCGGTCGTGTAAAAAAAAACCTTAATTCAAAAGGAATATGATCCCTTTTGCTGACTAGTTTTTTGGGGTCAGTAAACTGGTTGCTATTCTGGTTTACTTATTATTGGTTCGAGAGGTTGTTCAGGTTGTTATTCCTATTGGTTTACTTTTAGATCAGTGTTTTGACAGTTGTTTTATTTGATCATATATGTTGGTAATAGGTCCCTGTAAAACCTGGTCTTGGTTCTTTCTTGTAAATAGGTTCTCTTAAAAACCTAGTCGTGCTTTATGGTTTATCTTTCTCCTTGTTGTGTAGGGTTTCGGGGTCCCTTCAAACCTATTTTTACCTTAATCTAAAACATATGCACATGAATCAGATTCCATTGTAAGATAATAATAATCTACTTATAGAAGCTTATTTACCAAGACCATAACACTTTAATGTGTCCCACATATTCCCTCATGGACTTCTTTAATTACCAAAGTATATTATTCATAATTCAAATAGCGTAAAAGAGTTTCATCATAGTCTCTATGGTATAGGGTGTTACCAAGGATGGTGTAACAAGAGGTGCATTGGATAAAGGACATGCATTGATTAGGGGATACTTTATATGGTATGGTATTATTATGAAGGTAAGTATAGATGTTATAGTACTAGGGATAAGTGGTACTAACCACCTCCTAAACTATCTCTAAATTAGGTGTATCATAAGTTAGTATGATTGAGTATTCAACTAGGAATTTGTTATGCTTTGTGCTTAAATAAAGTAGGGAACCAATGGTAACCATAATGTATGTTTCCCTATTATTAATTATTAGAACTTGTTCAAATTGGATTAATTTAAAAGACAACTTTAAACTATCCACCATTCACTTTTAAGGGATCAAGCTATCATCACGATCTCGGAATTCATTAGTTACTCGATTAATGATAAGCTTAGAATCACCAAAAATAAAAATATGTTGTATTCCCCATTAGATTGCCATTTTGAGACCTATTATAAGACCTTCATACTCTACTATGTTATTTTTGCAAAGGAATTCAATTCTGAAATCCTTGTGAATGTAATCTTCATCTGGTGCAACTAACAAGATACCCCCCCCCCCCCCCCGCCCCTGCCCATCCATGATTGGTAAAGAAACCATCAAAGAATATTTTCCAAATTAGAGAATCATCCATGGAAATTATTATTTCATCAAAAAAAATGAAATAAGAGGTGTTTTTTCATTGAGTGGTGCTTCAGCCAATACATCTACTAAAACATATCCTTTAATTATTTTTTGATTGACATACTCTAAATCAAACTCACTAAGAAGCATAACCCACTTATCCATCTTGTTGATTAGAGTTATTATGGATAGAATATATTTGAGAGGGTTTATCTTAGTAATAATATTGGTTTGATTGTTGAGCATGTAATATTGTAGTTTTTGAGAGGTAAAAACCACTACTAGACATACCTTTTTTATTTCAGATTAGTTGAGTTCATAAAATTTCAAAGTTATGCTTAAGTAATACACTTCTCTTTCTTTCCCATTGTTATCATGTTATGCTAATAATGCCCCCAGTGTAAACTTAGTTGCTAAAATATATAACAAAAAGGGTTTATCATCAATAGGAAGTATTAGTATTGGCGGGTTGGAAAGATATTATTTAAGATTATCAAAAAAAATTCACAATTCTCATTCCAAGTAAAAGGAGTGTCCTTCTTCAGAAAAAAAGTGAAAAGGTGATAAATGTCTACAAATTGGGATATAAAATGCATAATAACTTGAATTTTTCCTTGTAGACTTCTAGACTATTTAATATTATTAGGTGGAAGCATATTCATGATAGCTAAAACTTTAGAGGGATCAACTTCTATGCCACATTTTGAAATAATGAAACCTAACAGCTTTATTCGTGCACACCAAACATAATTCTTAAGACTCAATATCATGTTATACTCTCTCATGTATTAAAATATACGGTGAATCACTTAAGGGTGTTCTTATCTATATTTATACTTTGCAATAATTTCATCAACATAATCCTCCATGATGTCATGGAAAATGATAGTTATTTCATTCTAATATGTAGCTCTAGAATTTTTCAAATGAAAAGGCATTTCTTGATAGCATAATGTTCCCCATGGTGTTGTAAATGTAGTTTTGTGTTGGTATTTAGTTGCAATATTGATTTGATTATAGTCTAAAAAAACATCTATCAAAGATAACATTGCATGACCTGTAGTTGAATCTATGATCATGTCTATGTTAGGCAATGGAAAATTATCTTTTGGACATGATTTGTTGATGTCAAAAAAATATGTGTAAACTCTAATCCCTTCTATTTTATTTTATATTGATACTATGTTAGATATCCAATTTGAATAATCAATAGGGCATATAAAATCAATAGCTTGTTGTTTCTTTAGTTCTTCTTTTATTAATAGTACAATATTAGGATGCATCTTATGGAGTTTTTGTTTGATTGGTTTGGCATCTGGATGTACCACAAGGTGATGTAATACTAATTTTTGACCAATCCCTAGCATATCTACATAATACTATGTGAATATGTTAGAAAATTCATAATTTAGAAGTGTAAATATGTCCCTTTCTTCTTGAGTAAGTGATATTGCAAGCTTAACAATTTTAGATTCTTATTTTGTGTCAATATTCACAAGAATAATTTCTTCAACAAGGAGAGTTAATTCATATTTGTGATTTAGGGGTGGTGAAGGAAAATTAAAATCCTCCTTGAATTCTATCTGATTTGATGTAGAAGCTAAACTAATGTTGTTATGTATTTTTCATTCCTAAAATATGCTAATCATCTAACTAAATTAAAAACCCTTTCTTGTGATCACCTATTGGAATCTAAACCCTTGTTGTCAAGAATTTGAAAATAGCCTCATCATTCTAAAAATGATCAAGCTAAGGTATTTCATGATGGTCCCACTTTATGATGGATGGATATGTGATATCAAGTGTAAGAAAAGTATTCTCATGAAAAAAATTGTTGAGGGCAAGATCTTCAAAGTGGTTAAGTACAAAACTCATTTTGTTGTCTGAAGAATCATCCTCTAACTCACTAAAATAGTCACTTTGGAAAATTTTAAGATGTGCATTAAGTGGATTGAATCATATACCATGGTTGGCTTCATTTGATTTGATTGTGATAGTTTGATGGATCCTTGTTCATGGAGGCCGAGTCCTTTACCGTTATAATTAAATATGTTACACACGATGGACCTAGCAATGGGATTTTTTTATTAAAAAATCATGTATTTAGTTCATTGGAATAAATACAAGAAGTATTAGAATATTTTATATGCTCTTCTAAAAGGAAACCACCTTCTACAAATCTAGTTTTGTCAAGCCTCTTAACCACTCTATTGTCCTTTTGATGGTGGGGTCTACCATAGTTATATAAATTTATTTATCAATGATCTTAAAATGGGATGAAATGGATGAGGATGCTCTATAAGTGGGTGGTGGATTTGAATCTTTCTCAATAGAAGGATTATTTGAAGCTTGCTCTATAGACAATTTATTTGAAACTTGCTTAGATGTTTGGTTGGATGCTTTGCTAGTAGAAGACTTTTAAATAGAGATGGAGGTAGTTAGTTTATTAATCCAACCACCAAGGGGGGTACTTTAAATAAATTTTATAGATGGACATAGTTTTCAAGCAAAGGATAATCCTCAATGAGATTAAATTTATCATCAGTAATAAGTAAATAGTTTGATTTTTGGTATTTGCCTTCCAATAGCTTTTAATATTAAAAGGATTGAGGATCACCTTATATATTAAATTTCATACCTAGTTGGGAAAAACTCAAACATTTGTGTAGGTTGGATGGGATGGAATTCATGGAATATATCCATGGACATCTAAGAAGTATGTTGTATGGTAGATCAAGATCAAGGACATGAATGAGAGTTTAGTTAATAACATACCCCACCATCAAAGGAAGATTGATTATTCCTATATATTGTCACTCATTATTTTCATATGCCTTTATAGTAATAATTTTTGTTTTTAATGTTGTTATTGGATATCCTAGGTGTTATATAAGTCATAATGTACATAGATTTAATGTCAAACCATTGTCTATAAAAACCCTTTTCACCTTGTGCCTAGAGATGATAACCTCTATGTACAATGGGAGATTATGATCCGATCCTAAAGGAGAGACATCTAAATGATAAAATGTTACTTGATTATTTATGGATAAAGAACCTATTAATGCTTGGAAATTTTTAGGATTGATGTCTTGAGGGACACTTGACTCTTGGAGAAGTTTGTACAAGATATCTTTATATAGAGGAGACATTTTGAGAAGGTCTAATATTGATATATTTATTGGTATATATTATGAATGGTGAACAAACATTCCAACCCAAGATTCAGAAGTCATAACACCAAAAAACATCACACAATGAAGTTTCAAACAAGTGATTGCAAAATAACATAAGTGATTTATTATTCAAAAAGAAAAGATGCTAGTACAAAGAAAAGTCCTTACATAAGTAGGCAAGGAAAAACATAAAAATAGCCTAACTAACCAATGTGGGATAAATATTCACATAAGAAAAACTCACAAAATGATGAAATGGCTATCTAAAACACTAGAAAACATAATAAATACATACTTTAACAACCCCTTTAAGTGAATTTAAGGGATAATAATAGCTAAAAATGAAAGAGTGGTTTATCTACAGTATGAGTCCCAATAACTAGGCCTAATAAGGTACTCATGTACAATATGTATCCATTAAATGAATAAATATGTCATCATGAATAACCCTCAAGGACAACTTATGAAACCCTAAGCATGCCACACAACTCAAGGAAATAAGGTGTTGTAAAAGGCTTTATGAAGATGTTTGCATATTGTTACTAAATCAAAATATACTCCAAGCTAAGAACTCTATCCTAAATGTGATGATGAATGAAGTGCATATGTACCTTAATGTGTTTGGTCTACCAATATTCAATTAGGTTATGAGACATATGAATTTCACTCTAGTTATCACACCAAAGTATAGTGGGTGAATCATAAAGCCAAACTCTATCAATAATTGAAAAAGCTAAAGAACCTACTAACTCACTATAACTATTTCCCTCAACTTAGCCTTTATATATGAAAGTGCAATAGCCTATTGCTTCTAACATAACCAAGTAATAGGTGAAGAACCAAGACAAAAAAATTAGCTAGAAGTGAAACTCCTATCATCAAGAGAAACTACCAAATTTGAATCATTGTACCCAACCAACTAAGTAGAACCCTTGGTGTAGTGTAATCCAAAATGAGTAGTGCCTTGCAGATATTGTAAATCCTCTTAGCATCCTACCAATGGCTATCATGAGGGTCATGTGTAAACTTAGATACAAGACCAACTATAAATGAAATTTTGGGGTGAGTATGGGTCAAATACATAAGACTCCCAACCATCTACATATATAATGTAGGATCACAAAGTGGAGTAGTAAAAGAGGTAATGAGAGTCACTTCAAACACAAAGGGAGAAGGACTTCGATTACAATTACCCATGTCAAAATGCTGAAGAAGATTAAGGGTATATTTTTGCTGACTCAAATAAATCCCTATATCTGACTTGGAAATCTATAAACCAATGAAGAAATATAAAAGGCCAATATCTATCATGTTGAATTGTGTTGAAAGTGTCTACTAAATAGTTTGAATTTGAGATGAGGAACTACCTATGAGAAGCAAATCATAAACATAAAAGACTATTATAACAATGTCCTCCCCAATACACTGAATATACATTATGGGATCAAAGTGGTAGTGAACAAAGCTAGTGGAGAGAATAAATGAATCAATCTTCTCATACTAAGCTTGAGGGGCCTATTTGAGATAGTAAAGAGACCCCCTAAGTTGACAAACAAGAGAAGAATTATTAACAAACCTTTTAGGCTGCTCCATATAGATTTATTCATGTAAGTTTCCATGTAAGAAAATCCTCGTGATGTCTATATGATATGCTAGCCAACCCTATGATGCATTACGAGAAAGTATAATGAAAATAGAATCCATCTTAGAAATAGGCATACAAGTATTATACTTTTCAATACCTTTGACTTACAAGAACCCCTTTGTAACAAGGCATGCCTTATACTTGTCAATTGACCCATTAGCTACATACTTGGTATGGTAAATCCACTAGCACCTAATCAACTTTCTTACCTTAGTAAGAGTAACCAAATTCCAAGTGTGATTCTTCATCAATGAAGAATACTCATCTATCATCACATCATCCCACTCATGTATACCATGAGCTTGTGAAAATGACTATGTATCCCTAAAGAATGCTTGATAAAAAAATTTAGTACCCATAGAATGTATATGATGATGTCAAGTAGGTGGAATATACTAAATGAAAGGTGTTGCCTTAGAAACTATAGTATGATCCCACCTAGGCATAATGGAAACATTAGTGTGTATGGGATCTTCATCTTGTATAGCCTCTTCAGGAATCTCTTGAACTAGATCCTCAAAGATGAATCCTCAAGAGGAGGTGAATCATTGAAAGAAGAAGAAGGCATGGAATAAATGAAAAATCATGATATGTGAAATTCTCATCAAATTGTATATGTGTTTGAAAATGAACATCATGAGTATCAGGATCTAAAAGATGATAAGCTCCCATGTCTTTATAATACCCTACAAAATTCAAAGGTTTTATCTTCTTATCCAATGATTTCCTTTTCTTTTTTAGAACAAATTCCAAAGCAAGGCTCCCAAAGACTCAAAAAAATGAGACATCGAGATTGGTTCTAGACCAAGCCTCCTTCGAAGTCATATGCTCAAGTGATTGATGTGGTTAGTGGTTCTTAATGTAGTTCATACAATTAACTACCTCTACCCAATAGACAGAAGGTAAATCCTATGAATGTATTATGTAGTTATCCATATCCTTCAAAGTTTGGTTCTTCTATTCTGCTAAGCCATTTTATTGTGGAGTATGTGCAATAAAATGCTAATGAATAATACCATGGATAGATAAAAAAAATTAGAGAAATCTCAATTGAATTACTACTTCCCATTATTTATATGAGGTTTATTGATGTAACTCAGAGACTATTTCTCAAACAAAGCCTTAAAGACTTTAAATTGATCAAAGACATCACTCTTATACTTGAGGAAATAAACCTAAGTACACCTCAAGAAATTATCAATAAAGGTAAGTGCATACTTAGATTTGTTGAAATAAGGAGTAGGAAAGACCATCAAATCACTATGCACAAGCTTAATTCATGAAGAAGATCTCATGGACATACCCTTAGTAAATGGATCTTAGTGTTGTTTCCCTAATATACTGATGGGTGTTGTTATTCTCTTCATTTAATCAACTTTTTATTGATGTCATATTTAACCATGGATGTGTCTAAAGCTATATGCAATAAGAAGAATCTTAGTGATTTAGTAATTGATTGTAGGTATGTGTATTTTTCTTTTGTTTTGGGGGATTTTTAATGTCTTAAGGACTTATTTGGTTAAAACCTTATTGGAATCAAACTATGAAAATCTGCTGGAAGTAAACACACTTTGTAGAAATGAATTATCTAGAAGTAAACACACATTTGCAGAATGAAATAGATTGCTAGAAATAAAAACACTTTTGCAGAATGAAATAGATTGTTGGAAATAAACACATGTTTGCAGAATGAAATAGATTGTTGGAAATAAACAGACTATTTAGAATGCTTGGAAAATGATTGCAAAGAAATGAGAATTTAATCTAGAACACCCACAGGGACAAATCTACAACAAATTTTAACTTTAAGGAGTTGGAAGAATTTATAATTTTAACAGAGATACCTATTTCATTTTGAGAATAAAATATAAATACCAACCAAAAATGAAGATCCTAGTTTTTGGAGGAGTGGGCCCTTGCTCTGTCTAGAAACAAGATTGAACAACTTAATTCTCTCTCAAAATAGAAATGGCTATTGTATTGATAAAATGTTCTATATTAAAAAAAATGTACTAATACATCCTTATCCCTCTATTCTTCCATTATTCCTACTCCTAAATTCCTAGGTCTATATATATATATATATATATATATATAATTCTTGTGGTGCATTGATGGCTATAATTGTTTCATGGATATGATGAAACTGAATCATGCCCATAATAGATGTTGAATTAGGACATGGCTGGATGTCCAACTATGTGATAAATGTCTTGGATCTACAAGTATGAAAATTGGAAATATGCTTTTGATTAATAGGATCATTGATTTGATAGATAACCAACCATTTGGAATAGATCCTTATCAGTTCCATGTCTAACCACAAAATTTTTGGAGCTTATCTGCAGGAGTATCAAAATTAGTTTAGATAATTCCAAAACTAAATATAGAGTTCTAGAACTAAGTCTAAAAATGTGACAGAACTTGTAATAGCATGGTGGGGTTCTAGAACTAAGCTATATTGATTCCAATGCTTCCAAAAACATGCAATCCACTTCATATTTGTTCTTCAACCTGATGATGACCTATTTTATTACAAAACTTGAATTTTCCAAAACACTTGTTAGGATTTACAGAGGTTTTTAAATGTTAAAATCATAATCAACAAAAGATGGACAATTACATCCTAACTCATATCAGATCAAAATAAAAGTCCAAAAATGTAGTCAAACTTAATACAAAGAGATAGTAAGATGAGATCATTTATTATACATTTAACGGGCATATTCTAGCCTCATCATTTCCCCCATACTTATTTGTAAGTCCCATTACAAACTTTACTCTTCATATTTGGGATTGTATATTCTACATTCTATTTGATTGCTTTGATCAAATGGCTAGAACTGAATATCCCAATGCTTTGATTCAGAGGTACTATACCCTACTTCTATTTCTACGTTTCTTTTCCATTCCTTAAATTGAGAGGGATCTTGAGGTCCTATGTTTTGCCAAGGAGATATGGGGGTGAGAAGTAGAGATGGCATTGTCTTCATTCCTATCCATATGCACAAGGGAGTTTCATTGATCTAAGGAATTATTATGCATAAAGCTTTTGCCCTTTATAGACTCTAGATCAAATTTGAAGGGGATATTACTTCCCTTATTTTCAATGCCACCGGGAGAAATTCGCATCTTTTCAAACATGCATCATAGATATTATCAAAATTTGCCTTTTCATAAGAGGTGAAGGCATTAATGTTTTTTTGTAAATTGAAAAGATAAGGTTCCTTGAACTTGTCATTAAATGCATGGGATTAGAAACGTGTAGCAAAGGTGAATGGGTTGCCATAATGATTTTTCATATAGAGACCAGATGAACTAGCCTTTAACAAATGCTCTTACTCCCTCTCTGTCCATACAATCTAATTTTGAAGAATAGAGACAAATGCATTAAGATGGCTTTCCCCTACATACAAATTGATCATAAAACCTGAATTTTTTTCTTGTAAGAAATTGCAAAGGTAAAAATCATAGAGAAGATTTTTCTATTCTATATTGGCTAAGAAGTAGGTTTTCGAGAAATAAACTTCATATTTTATTTCATATGGAAGGACACATGCTATCCTTGCCAACTGCTAGTGAATGAATTTTTCCTCTAAAAACATACTATATGCAGGAGATGGTCTTCTACATGCAAGTAGTTTCTCATTCATCATGCAAACTATTTGTATTTTCAAAAGATATTTATATTTATCTTTTTCCTCATAAAATTTTTCTTCTCATTCCTTCTTTTCTTTCTTTTCTTCTTCCATTTTGCTTTTCAAGTCCTTATTAGATGTCTTGATTACACTGAGTTCTCTGCATGTATCATCCCATAACTGCTTGAGTGATAGATAAGTCAATTCAGTCTGTGCAGAGACTACTGACATAGTAGTCTGTCTCCTAGAAGTTATACATTTTTCCTTGTTCTCCATCATTTGCCTTTTAATCTCTACTAATTCCTCAGTCTTGGCTGTGAACTAGTTTGTTAATTATTTAAGGAGCATTTCTCTCTATTCTACTTTGAGTTTGAGGAAATTCAATTACTCATCCTTTTCCTTGATAATGAGCTCTACTCTAGACAAAAATAGAGCCTGTTTAACCTACTACTTTTATTGTTTTTCTAAAATTTTGCGGGGAATTAAGTAGTTTTCTTCCACTAGAGGGGATTTCCCTTTCCTTTTTTTAGATGCCTATTCATCTTCTACATATGATGGTGCTGTTGTCTCACCCATTTCTTAGAAAACTTGCTCCTCAAATATTTCATCTTCTTTTTCTTTTTCTATTTGGCTTGGTCCATGAGGATTCATGACCATGCTACCCAAAATATCAGTAGCTTCAGTTTTCAGCCTTTCTTGTTCTTTCATCTCCTCTAGAATTTCTTTAGACCTTTTATGACATCTCCTTCCTTGAGGAGCCTCAAAATGTGTAGACATGGGTCTCCTCTTAGAGCTTCTTCTGATTTTATCCTTTTGTTCAGGCCTACATGAACCGTCACTATCAGGGATAGGTATTAGTTCTTCTATAGCTTTTGTAGAAGAAGGAATTTCTTGAGAAGGCATAGTAGGGTCTACAATTTTAGCTCTTCTTCTAGATCTTCTTCTTTTTGGTATTTCCTCTTCCTCTAGTTCTTTCTTTTCCTCAGTAGTGGTATCAGTTTCCAAATGAACTGAAGGGGTAGGAGGAGTTGCTATTGCTCTTTTGTAAATACCAAGGTTCTGCCCAAATTTGCCAAGAAATTTTTTCCACATTTCTTTCCCATTTTTCTTTGAAAGGAAATGATGCTGGCATACTAAATGCACTAACCCATGATGTCTAATTGTTCTTACACCCCAAGAATACCTCTGGGACATTGTATGGATGGGATCAAAAAGAAACTTTGGAATGTTTACTATATATTCTAGTTTTTTGGCTCTATATCTAAGGTGTATGAGGATTTTCAGGACTTCTTTTCCTATTAACCCAAATTGTCCATCATAGGTTAAATACTTAACTATCCAAAATTGCTACTCTATCAAAGGGTTTGGGAAAGCTAGCCCTTTTGACTCCTTTGATGATTTTCTTTATGTTATAAATATACTAGGGTTCATCTTCCCCCTCTTTCTTTAGGGTTTCAACTAGGTCTTTTAATGTCCCTTTGACAAGGTTTGGGACATGCACCATTAGTATTCCAGATATCTCACTTATTACATTCACAGAAAAAAGAATGAAAATCTTCCTAATCTTTGTCCTTATTTGCTCAAAATTGATAACAAATTCTCTTAACAATTCATTGTTATATTTAGGAAATTTCCTCAAAAACTTCAACCATCCTGCCTATTGAAAGATAGTTGCTAGTTCTTCATTTGTAAAGAGCTGTGTATCATCCTCTGATTCTAACTTCTTTTTAATCCCCATGATTCATTCTTCTTTAATCTTACATAGGTTAGCTAAAGATTGCTTCTCTTATCAGTGGAACTGATGACTTTGGTTGTAGAACTGGTGAATTCAGTTATTGAACTAGTGAATTTAGTTATGAAATTATTGTACTCAGCTGCGGAACTAGCGAATTGAACTACAAAACTACTATACTTAGCTGTGGAAATGATAGATTTAATTCGCTATCTCTTTTGAAGTTTTTTTTGTAGATAGATTTTAATTTGTTGATTTAATAATAATAATGATTCTTTATAACTATCTGCCAATTTATTCCATCATCAATATCCTTCTCATGATTTCACACATTTAATCATGATGTATAATAGACGACTCATCATACTAATCTTTTTAAATCAAGTCTAAACACACATGCAAACTTTCAATCTAACCTTTAATAAGTTAAAAACATACTTACCATCTTTAATGATGTAATCCCTCCGTCATGATGACTCATCATTCCTAAAAGGTAAAAAAATGAAAATGGTTAGAAAATAATTATAATTCCAAAGAAGTTTTTATTTTGAATTAGCCATTTATTTGAAAAGATCAACCACCATCATTGGTTTTCAATTGATCTTTGAGAATTTTTTTGTTTTTTTTGGGAAGAGAATGCCATTTACTAGTTTTCATCCTCTTCCCTTTATTTTGGATCTTTTCATCTGATTATTTGATCATTTTGGAAGAACTGGGTTCTCCCATATGATCAAATTCTTTGTTTGCTTTAATATACTTTAAGAATTCATCCTTAGTAGCAGGCTTCTTATAAAGTTTTATCCCATCCATTGACCAAGAGTATTCTTCTGCTACCATCAATGGGAAGTAGCTACATAAAACCATTGTCAAATATTTGTTGGATCTGATAAGGTCCCAACCATCTAGTTCTTAATTTACCTTTGAATATTTGGTACTTAGAATCAAACAACAATGCCTAGTTTCCTACTTTGAATTGCCTTTCCTTGATATGTGAATCATGCCATTGCTTCCTTTGATCTTGGATTATCTCTATCTAGTGAAGTGATACCATTCTTAATTCATCCAATTCATTAAGTTGAAGGATTTGATCCTTTTGAGCTATATCCAATTCAATTCCCACCTTAGCTACTATCCTTAATGTCTATATTTCAAACTCAATAGGCAACAATGGATTTTTCCCATAGACTAACTCATATGGTGAAAACCCTGTTGTGGCTTTCCAAGTTGTATTGTAAGCCCAGACAGCTTCAGGTAGTCTTTTTACCCAATCTCTTCTTTTTGCTTCAATTGTTTTAGTGAGGATGTTTTCCAATCTATTTGTTACTTCAACTTGTCCATTTGCTTGTGGGTGATAGGGAGATGACTTCCTATGATTGATCTAATAATACATTGTGAAATCCTGGATCATATTAGACATAAATTGTGGTCCCTGGTCTAAAACTAAGCTTCTTGGTGCTCCAAATTTTACTATAATTCTATGTCAAAATAAATTAGCAACTGCTTCTTCAGTGGAATTCGGTAAAGCCTACACTTATACTGACTTTATTACATAATTAATACAAACAAGAATGTGTTCTTTTCCCTATGAAATAAGATTAAAGGGTCCAACAAAATCCATTCCCCATCTCTCAAATGGTTCAATCACTACTTGTGGTTATAAAGGCATTTCATTGGTAATAGTTGGTTGTCCCATCCTTTGACAAGGATCACACCACCTGATATGTCTCTTCACATCATTATACAGAAATGGTCAATAGTAACTAGTGCCAAGTATCTTGTGAGTTGTTCTTTTCACTGAATAGTGTCCTCCACTTTGTTCATCATGACATGCCTGGAGGATTTCAAATATTTCATTTTCTCTTACACACCTACGTAAAATTAGATCAGGACCACATTTAAATAGCATTCCATTTAACCATTTGAACTGTGCACTGGTTTTGATTAACTTCTTTATTTGTTTTTTAGTGAAAGGAGGAAACTTCCTTATTGCAAGATAATTTGCCATGTCAGCAAACCATGGTGTATCAGCTGAAATAACAAACAATTGTTCATCTAGAAAGTTGTCCTTGACTGGATCCTACTCCCTTGTAGTGGTCAGTCTTGAAAAGAAATTAGCTACCACATTAGATTTGCTTAGATTTTCCACAATGGTAATATCAAATTCTTGTAGAAGTAATAACCATCTAATTATTCTACCTCTAACCACTAGTTTTTTATTAAATATTTATTTTCTGAGTGATCTATATGTACAAATATTTTGTACCCTATAATGTAATGTCTAAATTTATTGATTGCATAGATCACATCCAAAAATTCTTTTTTAGTGGTAGTGTAATTTCTTTCAGTGGGAGTAAGATTTTTACTAAGATAGTAAATAGCATATATTCTTCCCTCTTCATTTTTCTATCCCAAAACTGCACCAATTGAGTTATTTGAGGCATCAATTTGGATGTGAAAAGGTTTCTCCCAATTAGGTCCTTTCAATATTGGGGCAATTACTAATTCCTCTTTAATTTCTTCAAAAGCATGTTGACAATTTTCATCCCAAAGAAATTCACAGTCCTTGGTAAGCATCTTAAACATGTGGGCAGCAATTTTACTAAAATCCTTGATAAAGTGCTTATAGTATCTAGCATGCCCTAAAAATGATTTGATATCTATGGGGGTTTGAAGAATAGTTAAGTTTAAAATAATCTTGATTTTGTTTTAGTCAACTTGAATTCATTTTTTTGAAATATGGTGTCCTAATGCAATCCCTTCATCAACCATCATCAAACATTTCTCATGACTAAGAGACAAGTGATGTTGTTCACATCTTGTTAATACTCTATCAAAATTTTTCAAGGCATCATCAAATGTATCTCCATGCACAATAAAGTCATCCATGTATACCTCTACACAGGCATTTGTTAGGTCTACAAAAATTATTGATACAGCTCTTTGAAAAGTTGTTGGGACATTACATAGTCCAAATGGCAATACCCTGTAAGTAAAGGTACCCCATGGACAAGTAAATGTAGTTTTGTCCTAATCATCAATAACAACTCTGATTTGATTGTATCCACTAAATCCATCCAAAAAGGAAAAGTATTGTTTACGTAAAATTTTGTTTAAGACTTGATCTATGAATGGTAAGGGAAAATAATCTCTCAAGGTGGCTTTGTTCAGTTCCCTATAGTCAACACAAATTCTCCATTTTCTATTCTTTTTAGGGACAATTACAAGAGGAGACACCCACTGGCTATCTAAGATAGGGTACATAAAACCTACTTGTAATAGTTTTTCAATTTCTTGTTTGACTATATCCCTTAAGGCTAGATTAATCTTTCTCTGAGGTTGCCTAACTGGTCTAATGTTTTTAATATAAATGTGATGGGTGCAGATACTTGGGTGAATTCCATTCACATCTCTATAGTCCTAGGCAAAAGCTTTAGTATGATTCTTTAGAACATCAAATAGTTTAGCTTCTTCATCATTCTTTAACCAGATATTAATATTCAAAAAATATCTTGGTTGAATCTCAACATGTTTGGTTCTAGTATATGATGAACTAATTTGTTGAAAGGGTTTCATTAAGGTGTTTAGTGGACAGGCATGTGGTAACAACATATGATATGTAGCAACATCTCCAAAAGTTCCTTGTGATATAATGCTAGACAAAGTAGAGCAAGAAAAGTTATGATACTTATCTTGTTGTAGGTCAAACTCCTCATTAATATTGTTTTCCAAAAATTCTTCATCATCTCCTAATATCTGTAAAGTTGAAGCTATAGATCTTTCCTCTCCCTAAGAGAAATCTCATTCCTCTAGAGTGAAATTATCTTCATTTACAGGGAATTGTTGTTGGTGTGGTTCTGGAACTAATTGTGATGGTTCCAAAATAGATTATGTAGGTTTTAGAACTAATCTCAACTGCTCCAGTGATAATTGATGTTCATTCAATGAAGGATTAACCATATCTTTTATTTCCCAGATATGATCTTGAAATGTTATCATAGCCAAAGAAGATAGATTTTGCTCATTAATATCAGGATTATCAACCCATAATTTCTCTTGATTATCAATAAAAGGTCATGCAGAGGGATATAATGAAATTTGCTTAGAACTCTTACCATTTGAAATAGTCATATCACCTAACCTACAATCAATTAAGGTAGCAACTGTAGCTAACCATGGTCTTCCCAAAATAATGGGATGACCAAGTGTTTTACCTTTTGGTTGCAATATAAGGAAGTCAATTGGATATTCCCATGATTCAACCATTACTGCCACATCTTTAATAACTCCTAGTTTTGCTACAGACTGATCTGCTATCTACAATATGGTGTTAGTAGGTTGTATGCCTATTAATGGTAATGTTTTCAATGTGTCCACTATCATTATATTGATACCTGCTCCCAAATCAATCAAAATGTTATGTATATCTTTATTGCCTATAGAGATAGAAATAATAGGGCTTCAAAGATCTCCATATTTGGGAAGTAGGAGTTTTCTTGCTAATAAATTAGTAAGTTTCTCATCTACCTGAATAGTCTTAGGGTGCTACTTCTTTCTTCCAAGTTTTTTAAAACATAACAGTTTGATTAACTTGATCAACTCTGGAATATCCTTAATTATTTATAACAATGGTATTTCAATATTCAATCTTCTTAGTTCCTACACCAATTTAGATTCCTTAATTTATATGGCTTCTTTAAATCTTCTTGGAAATGGAATCTTAGTAGAATTTCTTTTTGGTTCCTTATCTTTTTTTTTTCTTCTTCTTTAGGTGCAGTCAGACTAGGGGTTTTAGCTTCTTCTATCATCTTAGTGATTATAACAGGTGGATTGCTAACTATTTTACCAGATCTAGTTTGAATGTTTTTACAATCCATTACATTTAGATCAACAAATTTTTCTAGGTCTATTTCATATACAGGAGTTGTTTATTTGTTTCTTGGGTTTGCTACTGGTTGTGCTAGCATGTGTGTTTGGAATACATTTTTAGCCTATAGATTTTGTGTTGGAGATCCCATTATGGCTTGTTGGTTCTGATTTGGATATGTTTTCCCTTGCACATAATTATTAGGGGCCCATCTAGGTTGTGGCCAAGCATGAGGATTTCCTTGACCAGCCCAAGGTTGTTGATGTCCCTAAGTATACCAAGATTGACTTGCCCAATACTGAGGATGCCATGTTTATTGAGGGGCCCAATGTAGTTGTCCCCAGCTTTGTTGTACTATTTGAGCTACCCATGGCATCATCCAAGGATTAGGAGCTGGTCTTGGCATAAACTATCCTTGGTTGGGTTGTCTCTAAAAAAAATTACATTCTTCTATGGTGGAGGATGTACTGGTTTGTTTGAGCTGATTTTTTATGAGTGGAAGAAGAAAACAAGCTTGATTATCATACTCTTTAGATTCATAGACAAGACATACTTTTGTTTTATCCAAAGGACATTCCCTTATTGCATGCTTCTTCTTACATCTAGGACAATACATGGCTAATGGTTTAATTTGGGCATTTGCTTTAGCTTGAAATCCATCCATGGTGGAGGTTAATTGAACTAATATGTCTATTTTAAAGTTTTCCAATTCATCCATCAGTTTGTTCATATCTAGATTTGAAATTTTATCCATTTTCCCCTTTCTAGGTCCACCCCTTATCCTTGAATAGTTTCTACAAATTTATATGATTCCATCCATTCTTAATTAAGAAATGTTTCCCCCACCAATTAAATCAAGGGTTTCCCTAGATTCATCATTTAGAACTTTAAGAAAAATGATTTTACTTAAATCTTCTTGAAGTACAAATCCACATCTTTTACTCACAAAGAGGAATCTGTCTAAATAATCTTCCATATTTTCATCTTCTTCCTGTTTGATTTTGAAAAATTCTTCCTTTCAATTTCTTCCTCTACAATAATCTTGATATTTGTCTAGGAAGATAGTTTCCATTTGTTCCCAATTGGTAATATAATTAGATGTTAATCCCATAAACCACCTCATTGCTATATCCTTTAGGGTAGATGGAAACAACTTGAGTTTTTGATTATCTATCTTGTAATCATAAGTCTGACATATTACTTTAATCTCAAACAAAAATTGGTCAGGATCCTCAGATGGCATTCCTCTAAATGTGGGCAAGTGTGCAAGTGAAATGCTCTTCATAGTGGTTTCATCATCCTCTATCTAAATGGGATAGGTAAAGGTTCACTTAGGTTCTCTTCTAGCTTCTCATGTTATCTCTCTATTATTTTCTAGTCCCTTCTCCCAGTCAATGTGGTATATGGTCTACTTTAGGGATGGTGAAAATTCAAGAGTAGGAGGTTGACTACTCAATTGAGAATCAAAAATTTCCCTCAATGGACCTTGAGAAATAATCCTCCTCCCTAAAATTCTACTTGCTTCTAGTGACTGATCCAAAAATTCCAAAGATGACAATCTTGCTTCTTGTCTTGTAGAAGATAATAGTGCCTCCAATTCTTGCTCAACTTCCTTATTTAAACTAGAGGATGATGGAAATTGTTGTTTAGATATTTTGGGGAGAAATCTACCCTTGGAGTCTCATGGTCTACTCATAAATTTTGTGATAACATTTTAGGGAAATTTTCTTTAATTACTAAATGTACGATTGTTGCTCTTGTTGACACCTAATTAGAAAATTCCAACTAGTGGATCCCCAGCAACGGCACCAAAAATGATGGGTGTCATTATTCCCTTCATTTAATCAACATTTTCTTGATGTCATATTTAACCAGGGATGTGTCTAAAGCTATATGCAACAAGAAGAATTTTAGCGATCTAGTAATTGATTGTAGGTATTTGTATTTTTATTTTGTTTTGGGGGACTTTTAATGTCTTAAGGACTTCTTTGGTTAAAACCTTATTGGAATCAAACTATGAAAATCTGCTAGAAGTAAACACACTTTGCAGAAATAAATTTTCTAGAAGTAAACACATGTTTACAAAATGAAATAGTTTTCTAGAAATAAACACACTTTTGCAGAATGAAATAGATTGCTGGAAATAAACACATGTTTGTAGAATGAAATAGATTGCTAGAAATAAACACACTATTTAGAATGATTTGAAAATGATTACAAAGAAATGAGAATTTAATCTAGAACACCCATAGGGACAAATCTATAACAAATTTTAACTTTAAGGAGTTGGAATCATTTATGATTTTAATAGAGCTACCTATTTGCTTTTAAGAATAAAATATAAATACTGACCAAAAATGAAGATCCTGGTTCTTGGAGGAGTGGGCCCTTACTCTGCCTAGAAACAAGATTAAACAACTTAATTCTCTCTCAAAATAGAAATGGCTATTATATTGATAAAATGTTATGTATTACAAAAATGTACTAATCTATTCTTATCCCTCTATTCTTCCATTATTCTTACTCCTAAATTCCTAGGTATGTATATGTATTCTTGTTTTTGTGGTGCATTGATGCCTATAACTATTTCATGGATATGATGGAACTGAATTGTGTTTAGAATAGATTTTGAATTAAGACGTGGCTGGATGTCTAGCTGTGTGATAAATGTCTTGGATCTGTAAGTATAGAAATTGGAAATCTACTCCTAATTAATAGGATCATTGATTTGATAGATCACTAGCCATTTGGAATAGATCCTTATCAGTTCCATGTCTAATCATGAAAGTTCCAAAGCTTATCTATAGGAGTAACAAAATTAATTCAGATAATTCTAAAACTAAATATAGAGTTTCGAAACTAACTACAGAAATGTGACAAAACTTTCAATAGCATGGTGGGGTTCCAGAACTAAGTTGTATTGATTCTAATGCTTCCAAAAACATGCAATCTACTTCATATTTGTTCTTCAGCCTGATGAAGACCTATTTTATTACAAAACTTGAATTTTCCAAAACACTTGTTAGGAATTATAGAGCTTTTTAAATGTTAGAATCACAATGAACAAAAGATGGACAATTACATCCTAACTCATATCAGATCGAAATAAAAGTCACAAAATGCAGTCAAATTTAATAGAAAGAGAGAGAGTAAGATAAGGTCATTTATTATACATTTAACATGCATATTCTGGCCTCATCATACACAACCAAAGAAAACTCTATCAAGACATGAAATTGTAGGAAGACCCTCTACCATATTGGAGTGCTCAATTCCTTCAAATATCTATAATTTAGGTGTCCAAAACTCTCATGTCAAAATTGACTCTCAAAATTTATTTGAGAATCTAAACATGTACTTATAGGATGAGTATCATCAAAACCCTCAAAATAATAGAGTTGATAACTATGATCAACAATACCCTATGCAATAAGTGTGTGTGGATCTAACAAAGCTTGAACTTTAGCACCATGTGGTGTGAAAGTCATTATCTTACCCTAACTAGAATAATAAATCTGATAAACTACAAGTAGATTGGTGGTGATTTTTGGAACATATAATTCATCATTGATGCAGCCATAATCTAGTTGTATGTCATTATTCCCCTTAACATAAATGAAGGAAGAATATCTAAATTCAATGTTATAAGTGGAATTCAAACCAAGAGATATAAAGGACTCCTTGGAATAAGTCAAATGGTGTGAAGCACCATAATCTAGAACCCAACTATCTAAAATAGGTAACTATGATCTCCTGACAACATTAAGTGCTTTCTCATGCTCATGATATGGAGATATAAATATTATGTTTCCTAATTGCATCCACTAACGCTTGTATTCTATTGAAACACCTAGACTCTTCATGACTAGTCCTCCCATAATAGGATCAAGATAAGTTAGACTTATTCTTAGATTTTTAAGATGGTTTGGGTTTATATGTGTTAGTTTTGGGCTTAGGTGCATTTTGAGATGGAGTGTCTTTCTTCATACTCTTAGTTTTTCCCTCATTCTTCAGACATGATGTAATTAATGATTTTTGAGAGGTGGAAGACTCAAGGTGAGATAATTTGGATTCCTCCTTGGTAAGTCTCTCATTTCATAACTCTAGATATGACATTTTGAATGTGTATCCTAAGGCATCCATAATAGAGAAAAATGTAGAAGCAAAAATTTGGAATGGGCCACTCAACTTAAGATAAAATCAAGTATACACACTCTTCATCTTTCTTATCTTTTCCACTCCCATTCAACTATGTCAAAAAATTCTTAAACTTAGTGAGGTAGTCTAAAATAGAGGTAAAGTCATCTAGATTTAGTGAAGTTAGCTCCACTTAAAGCTGCTTGGCTCTCAAGTGATCTACTTTCCCAAATAAACCCTTTAACTTAGCCCATATTTTGAATGGAAAAGCACACCCATCCAAATGAAACAAAATACTGTCACTCACATAACCCCCAATCAAACCCATACACTCTTCAAACTTACATTGGTACTAAAAATTTTCAAATTCACATGTAAACTATGGTTGAGTTTCATTCATTAAGGACCATAATCTTTTGTGATTAATGATTATTTCCATTTGAGGTCTCTATATAAAGTAATTACGTGTATTCAAAGGCTCACAATGGTCAATACTAGAAGTAAAATCCATGATAATTAATCCCCAAAGATCAAAAAGATTGCAAAAGGGTGCATAAAATCAGCACTGAGACAACCTCCCAAAAGATTGTATTAAGGATCCCCCAATTTGGCACTTTATAAAAGTAGTGTGTTTTTTAAAAATTAATTACACCAATAGATATATAATCTAAAATAATGAACTTTTGGAAAAATAGAACTCAAATCTGAGTAACGATTCAAAAGTTATAGGTGTTATGATTTCCCATAAAATGGGTCAAAATATTAAAAAATACACTACAAACTGATTTTTGTGACCAAATCGGAAAAGAATATAGTCATCCAACCACTCATTTAAACCAAAGTTGAACCACATAATTAAAAATTCTAACCAAGGTGAAAACAAATCCTCCAAGTTACCTCAGTATGCATGTAAGTGAAGTTTGCTTCCTATTGAGGCAAAAATACAGCTTATGAAGGAAATAATGAATTAAAAAAAATAGTTTTGAGAGGAAATAATGTCGTTTACTATTATTTGTCACCTCTAGGATACCAAGGAAGATTTTTTTTAGCATAGGGATAAGATGCCATAGTAAAAAACACAAACCAAATCTGCTCAACACCTTAGTCCTCCTTTCTAACACTTCTTGCACACACCAAATAGGATATTAGTGCCCAAGAAAATAGAATGGCAAGCCTTCATCCACACACTCGGATTTGAATGATGTTGAACCTCTGATTACATGATAATCTAAAATGATAGTAGGTAGAAGATAATGATATTAGATAAAACACCTTCTTAGCCAAATCCAATGCAATAGAAAAGGATGCCTAATAGATTTTTATGTAGTCCTTCCAACTGAAATGTTCCACAAAAAAAAATCAAGTTTGATAATCCATACAACATCTTAAAAATGCAATATTTTAGCATATTTCTAGTGTTTTATACAACAAACACCTCTTTCTAATGTAGTTTTCTTAATTCCAATGCTAAAGTAGAAAAAAAGGTAGATCTAAAACAAAAGAGAAAAAGTAGAGATGGAATGTTGATCTCCAATGCCTCCCAAAGAACCAAAGATCATGCCAAAAATTATAGGCAAATATCCTTGATGATAAAAAGATGCCCCTCTATCTTTTCACATTGCAGACACTCCAACATTCCTCTTTAAGACTTTGCAAGCCAAATCTAAAAAATAAAATAGAAAAAAACAACACTTCTCTCTCCTCAAATATGCAATGCTTCCATAGAATAAGACCTATTCAATAGAAGATAATGAAAGGGTGATGCTAAATCAAGAGAAGGATGCCTTGTTTCTAACACTCCAAATGGAACACCAAGCTTAAAAATCAACAAAAGCTTTAAAACAAACAAAAAACTATAAAAGCTTCAAAAATTCTTTAATGAATGATACCACATGCAGATCTCTACACGCATCTCTCTCCTATGCTTCCTCTCAATGACAAGGGAAGAAGAGGTGGTAAGGGAAATTTTTGAATCAAAGTGTAGAAATGTGGATGGGAATAACACCTCAATTCTCTATTACCATGTTACAAATGGTGAAAAAGCATTCCAACCCAAGATTTAAAAGTGATAACACCAAAAAACATCACACACTAAAACTATAGATAAGTGATTACAAAATAACGCAAATCAATTATTATTTAGAAATAAGAGATGTTACTACAAAGAAAATCCCTTGCATAAAGAGGCAAGGCAAAACACATAACTACCCTAACTAACCAATGTGGGATAAATCCTCACATAGGAAAAACTCACAAAAGGTAAAAATATCACTAGCAAACATAATAAATACATGAAATACATACTCTAACAATGTCTTCTCAAGATGTCAATAATGTTGTACTTACATTTGACATTAGAGGATGACACACTTAAGTAGTAAGCTTTACATGCCTTGTGGTAATGGTGCATTCTTGTGATGGAAAAGTAACGACATTAACATGGTTATGCATAAAATCAATGCTATTGACTATATAATCAAAATTCTGACTTGTTTGATTAACATTACTAGATTTTGGTTGTTCTTATTTTTACTTTCATTTTCCCTACTCATGATTGGGGAATAGATCTTGGTATATCCTTAGTTTTTAGTTGTTAAATGGTTTGGATGGTTGATTTTTTATTTTTATGTATCCTCTATCAATGAGGTCTTGAACATAGTGTTTGAGGTGCATACACATATTAGTATAAAGTCCTTTGATCACATGGTATTCATAATACTCACCTTATTTATACTAGTCTAGTTTAGGAACATTTTTCTCTAATGTTTTGGTATTAGGCCATGTGATCATGTTTGTATGAGCCAAATTTTGAAAAAAATATCATAAGTGTCACCCAATTGAGTGAATTTACACTTAGGTCTTCCTTGTTTAGGTTGTCCATAGGGAATAGTGATGTTATTGATTGGTTGAAGTTTGTGTTTAATGTTGAGGGTTTTGAATATGTTTTACATCAGTCACACCATATCTAATAAGGCTCTTGTTCTTTGTGAAGATTTTTTTAATATTGTTTTAGAGGAATTATTATTATCTAGTTTAAATATTTTGATCCCGCCTCTATTAATTAATTAATTAATTAATGTTCTTTCTACTTCAAATCCCTTTTCAATGATTTCTTCAAAGGATCTTAGGCAAAGGAGTAACAAATGGTGTCATAAGTCTGAATTTAAATTATTCATGAATATGTCCACAAGTTTATTTTCAAGAAATGACCATGTGAAATGACTTGCCATTTCTCTCTATATTTATAAGAAGGAAGTAAAGGTTTCACCATTGTATTGCTTGGTATTGTGTAAATCTAAAGTGGTCAAAAAAATTTGATGTTATAAGATAAGTGGCAAACAATTTTTTTAGATAAGTCCTCAAAGGTGAAAATAGATTCTTTTGGAAGGTGTGAAAACCATTCAAGGGCTTGGCTCTTGAGACTTCAGGGGAACAGATGCAACATATATTCATTAATATAAGCAATGTATGCACATGCATGATGGAAACTAATAAAATGTTCTTTGGGATCCCCTTTACCTTTGTATTTATTGAATTTTGGGAGTTCAAAGTATTTTTGAAATTGTGTGGTCATTATACTTAAATCTTAAGGATATGAACAAATTTCCTCAAAATTATATATGTTTTGCCTAGAATAAACACCATATTGTAATCCTTGAACCCTATCCTTTATGTTTTGAAAATCTTAAATAATATATGGAGATAATTGACTCATTTAACTTGTTGGAATAATTAAATTAGAGGGTTGCCTAATGAATTGGTTTGTGTTTTGTGGAATTTATAAATTGTTTAGAGGTTGGATGTTAAAATTAAAATTTTGAGGGTTCAAAAAAGGTTTAAAATTGGGGTTATAACCAAGGTTTGTATTTTCATTAGAACCAAAATTTGTTGAATTTGAATTTGGGTTAGAACCAAAGTTTGTTTGATTTCAATTTGGGTTGAAACTAAGGTTGGGATTATTTGCAAAGTTTATGTTTGGATTTGTTTGATTTGGGTTTTATGTTGAAGTTTGATTTAGTTGGTGGATTTTTATTGAAGTTCATGGATTTTGGATTAGTGTTGTAACTAAAATTAGATTAATTAAACAAATTTGGATTGGATTGTTGTGGGTGCATGTTTTATTTTAAATTAAATGGATTAGAACCTAAGTTTGAATTAGAGTTAGCTTGGTTTGGTTGAAGTGTATTTTGGTTTGATTTGTTTTTATTTTGGTTAAGGTTAAAATTAGGATTTGTGTTTAGTTTATTAAAGTTAAAGTTAGGATTGAAATTAGGAGTGTTTGAATTAGTTGGTATTTGATTTTGGTTTAAATATGTGTTAAGATTTTCATTAGTGTTAAATTAAGGGTTTGGATTAGAGTTAAAATGAGTGGGAGTTAGATTGGAATTTGGATGGGATGGAATCAATCCAAGAGTATTAGAATAAGAAAATTGACTTGGTAAACAACTATTTAAATTCAGAATGTTAAACATGCATGAATCAATGATCAAACTAGGATTAAATGATTTACTTGGCAAGCTAGAATGAGTATTCAAGCTTTGATTTTTATTTTGACTAGTGATGATGGGTGAGCCTTGGTAACTCTGATTGGGGTTGATTGGTGAGTTTGAATGAAGATTCAAAATTACATTAATTTGACCATAACCTTGTGAATTTGGATTTACATTCAAATTTAGTGTAGTCAAATTTTTATTGGTTAAACTTGAATTATATTAGATGCCCATGTTCAAGTTTAGATTGACTTATTACGTGATTGGTAAACTTAAATTTAGATTCAAGTTTTTATTGGTTAGGTGAATGACTAGCAAGTTTAAAGGCATGTTCAAACTCATATTAGTTGGATAAATATGTGAAGTTAAATTAGGATTCACATTAGGGTTACCAAAAGGATTAGTTGGTAGATGAGATTGAAAGTGCATAATCTCTTGGTAACCTTCGGTTGCATGAATTTCCATGGAGAATCCATGGCTTTTTTGGAATGATTCCTCACATAAGATAGATTTCCATTTTATTTGAGAAACTTGGGGATGAGGTTGTGAGGATGTTATAAGGGCATTGATACCCTCTAAAAAACCTTGAGAGGTACATTGATTAGGATTGGAGGATAAAGTTTCTTTCATTTTAATCAAGTTTTGCAAGTTATACACATCAAAGTCAGGTGGAAATTTTGCTCCAAAGCCCAAAGATTGAAACAAGACTTTGATATTATTTGTCATTATATACTGATTAAAGAAGGGTGAAGTTGGATAAATTTGGGGCTACCCTCATCTTGGTAAGCCCCTCATTCTTCTTCTTCTTGTTCGATGCTCTCATGTATTTTTACATGATGCTCTGGGTTGGTGAATTGATAGGGATCATTGATAAATGGATCAACCCTTGGATTTGAGTTATTAAGCATGGATATTTTCCTAGTGATAGGTGACATGATTAGGATTAAATAAAATGACTCAAATAAATGGAAGATTTAAACTAAAAACACTAACCAAAGTGACTTAAAAATTATGATTCTTAAACTAATTACTTTTAGTTTTTTAGGGAAAAGTTTGATAAAGGATGCATTTAAATCTTTAAAAACTCAAATTAGTTTTGTTTACAAATAAGGATATTTTAGTACATGGAAAACATAAGGAAACAACAAACAAAGTCCTACTTTAAATAGTTAAGTAATTGCAAAAAAAAGGTGAAAAATTAGGATAAAGGTATTGGACAATGTTTGGGCCTTTCATTGTCACTTACTCATCTATGCTCTCAGTTGTGGCCTAATATTTCAAGGCATTAACCATGGATTATTTTATCATTCATATGGCCCACTGAGTCTACTTTTGAAGGTGTGTGAAATGTAGCTTCTTAGTACTAATCGCTAACTGATGCACCAAAGTTGAATGACAAAGAAGGATTTCCTACACTTAAGGTTTGAACAAGATTATCTAAGGGGAGTCCTCTAACATACATTTTGATATGTTGAGGCCCAAATCCATGGAATAAAAAAATAGAGTAGATGCACACTATTGGGTTTTATCACAAAGTGCTCAATACAACTGTAGGGGTTTCAATGTGTTGATAATCGATAATATCATATTTTGAGGCAAATATTGAAACCCTAGGTATTAGAATATTAAAATCCCTCACATCATGGTGTGCTTAAAATACACAACTATATGGTCAATTGAAATAATTGGATCTCAATTTATATACCCTACCGGTACATGGGGTTTGGCCTACTATGTAGTGGTGAAATCCATGGTCAATAGAGCCCCTAGAAAAATAAATAAAAAATTAGTGTTTATTTATGATTTATATGTATTATCACTAACATGATGTCAAATAAAGAGCATACACATACACAACTTGGGTAATACAAAAGTTATGAAATTGTTTTTTATTCTTGAGCATCATCACCAACGTGATGCCATGGGAAGAGCATATAAAATTTCAAAACACAAACATAATACTGAAAGGAAATAATTAATTACAAACTAAATGTGAGCTAATAACTATAAATTTGAAAAAAATAATTTAAACATTAGTAGTAAAAATAAAATAATTTAGTTTTATTTTAGCATTTTTGTGAAATTTCTCTGAGAAGCATTCTACAAACAATTAGTTAGAATGTTTGTTTGGGCTTGGAGTCAAGGCAACCTATAATGAAGTAAAGAAAAAAAAACACAAAAACTAGCCTCTCTGACAAATTTGCAGTAACATGGTAAATTAGAAAAATTAAATTGTAAATAATTTAACTCAAAAAATAACAAAAAATGTAGGAAAATACAAGAAAATAAATTCAAAGTTATAGAATAATTTTACAATTAATCTTACTAAATATCTAGATATAATTACCTATTTCACTATTTAGGATGATTTTGTAGTTAACAAAAATAATTTCACTGATATAAATGATGATTTTGATGGTAAAAATGATACTTATGTTAGTGAAAATGATGATTTTGTTATTTTAGATGATGATTTTGTAGCTGTAATATGATTCCATAGTTTGACCTATAGAAAATTAAAAAAATAGAAAACACAAAGAACTAGGGGATAATTTCATATTTTTCAGATGATTTTGTGGCTAATATGAATGATTTCATAGTTTATTAGAATGAATTTACAATTCACTGATAAATTTACCAAATTTGTTGTTGCCCTATAATAGAGAGTTATAAAAAACCAAAAACACAGATAGAATAAAAAATTAAGGATAAAAATGATGGTGAAAATAAAATTAGGAAAAAGACTAAAGAAATATGATAAAAAATGATTTCATAGTTATGAGTTACAATTTTACAATTAATGTATTTAAATTCATAGTTACATAGTAGTAACACACAGCTAAACAAAAAATGCCAAAAAATAACCTGCAGCTTTAAACATCACTCACAAGACCAAGATTATATGCATATGCAAAAGAAAAAAAAACAAAAATCAAATGAAAAATGCTTTCTAAATGTAATTATGATGAGTATGAAATTAAAAATATGAGAGAATGGTCACATCGGGCATGCCAAAATGTATTGAAAAAAATCTATAAATGTAAATTAAACTAAAAAATCTTAATCTAAACTATCTCAAACTAAGCTAGAGTTACAACCAAAAGAAACAAACATAAACTTATACCTTGGATGCAAAAGCTTCTTCCATTGCATTGTAGATATGATTGGTTGTTTTAAAAATGTGGTTGTTCACTCTTCTAATGTAAGGTAAAATGGGTAGCCTTTTGGTGAAAAAATGCTCTTTGGTAGCTTGGATTCACTTGTGATTTTGATAGCACTTTGTTAGCATAAGTCAAGATGATGAAATGATAGATTTCATACTTATTGATAGATTTCTAGACAAAAGATCCAACAATGGAAGATTATTTGGATATTTTAAATGATCTAAATAATCTATGGTGGATAATGAGTCCTCATCCATAAGGATGATGGCCTTTTCAAATGGTTGATAGAAACATGAAAACAGTTAATTGAGCCATCAGAATGAGTCAAATTGTTTGACAAATTAAGGGATGAATCAAAGGAGGTTGTGGGATTAGTTGGGATGAGTCAACATGTGAGGGAAATTAAGGTGGAATATGTTGGGTGATGTTTAAAATCTAGAATTAATATTTAAATATGAATTTAAAGTATGTAAAACTGATTAATTTGATTTAATCAATTGTTTATATTTAGAAGGAGATGTCATGAATTATGTTAAGAAGAATAATTAATAAGTTTTAGGTGTATTTCAACACTAAATGTAATTTAAGTGTCTACATCTAGCATAAAAATTATATGTTTTAAAAACCCACTCCTTACATCAAATTGTCATGATTTCAAAGCTAACATATACTATCCATATTTTTAAAAATGTTATCTCAAGGTATCTATTGAGAGATAGCTTGGGATCTAGATCAAAAATCATCAATAAGTAAATATAAATATCTTTAAGGTATCTCCTCGACAATACCTCTTACATTTAAATTAAATTTTTTCCACACCCACCTCTTATATCAAAACATAATAAGTTATATAAAAATTTACACATAAATAATCACATTATACATCTTGAAAGGTGTCTTTAGGGTCATACCGCTTGCATAAAAATTGAAATGATTTCAAAGACAACAACTTGTATCAATATTTTATAAAACAAAATATATCTCTCAAGGTATCGACCTAAAGATATGAGAATTATTTCCTATGAGAAACATATCAAGGTATCTCTCAAGAGACACCTTGGCTACTAACTTCATCGCCATAAACAAGTAAACATTGTGTTTTCCATAAAATAATGTCTGTATGTTATTTAAACATATGAAACTTATGTTATCATGGTCTAATATTTTTTAATTTAGCATTGTTTGATACCATATAATATATCTTCTAAATATTTAATATGTATTTTATAGTGTAATTTAGAACTCACATTTATTGATATATAATTAATCACTATTAATCACAAATAATCACCTAAGTGATATAATAAATAACTTAGAATTTACAAAAAAATAATATTTAAATCATTTTTAATTACTTTATAGAATGTTTTTAGGAGAGAAATAAATTCCAACAATTAATATATAAAATAAGACCTCAATCACAAACAATTTGGATATAGTATAGTATGAAATACCAAAACTTCAGTTAAAACCACATTGATTTTTAGTGGTACAATCACTAAGAGGGGGTTTGAATCATTGATGCTAAATATTCAATCCAATTCCAAACCGTTAACCATTCAAAACATATAGATCATTCATAATGATGAACATGGAAGATAAAAAAAGATCAAGTATAAAACACATGATATATGTGGGAAACCCTCTTAGGGGATAAAACCTGTTGAACCCTAAAATATGGACTATAGTCTTATAATAATAATATCCAACATTTATACTAGCACAAACTAATAAATGAACACTCATCTCTTAGTTTAGTGAGACACCAATCTCATAAGAAACTATTTCCCTTGTCTAGCTAAGCACCCACAATAGCTAGACCTTTAGCAAGCTTTGTCTTGAAAGGAGGAAACAAACCCTAGGCAACTAAGCACCCACTTAGCTACCTTGAATAGATCATATTAAACATCTATTTCTTCTCTTCAATTGATGATGACCACCTTTGTCTGCACTCTTCACCTATAATATCTCTCAAGCTACCTCTAGGAATAACTCGCTCAAACTGCCTCTTTTAGGCTCATTAGGTCCAATGACCTGTGTCTCCTCCTACATCAAATTGATAAAATAAGCATGATTGGTCCTCATCACTCTCTATTGGTCCTTAATGACATGCACCTTCTCTTTGAAAGGCTCTTTCCTTCACTTGAATCCACACTTTCACAACTCACAAATAGGCCAACATTGCCTTGTATTTATACCACTCTCTTGGTATAACCCATCTTAGTCAGCTAAAATGCTTACCATACTCATTATACTTTTTAAATAGGTCCTCATACATGTTACATGTAATAACCACACACTCCTTAGGTTTAATGATACCTCATTTTCCCCAAACCACCATTAGGTCTTGGTGAGACCTAATAAAAACTCATCAAACCTATATCTAATATCCCCTTTCTCAATCTCTAATGGGTCCATGCCACCTGGAACACCAACTCAACACTTGAACCTACCAATTAGGTTTCCTAGTCCTTTAGGTCTTCATACATAGAAAACATAGTCTCAAACTTACAAAGTAACTACTCAAATATTTCACATAGCCATATGATTATATCACATGGGTGAAACCTTCAGGACCTTTGTAAATCCTTCATGTGATTTAGACACTTCAACACAAGATCTAAGCATTCAAACAACTCTCTCAAAATGACCACTTAGAATGGTCATATATAATAAATATATATTCAAGCTATTTTGACTCTCCATAACTAAACATGGGAAACATGAGATCTCCAATATATTATCATAAACCTTTAAGACTTATAGAATATCTCCATACTCATTTACTTCTTCAATTCTACTCAAAACACCTTAAACTCACTATTGTAACATGGTCACACACTCGATCAAATTTAGAGATCAATATTTTTGATTGTATATATAATCAAACCTTATAACTAGATTCTTTTGATGTGCCTTTAATTGTTCTATAGCTATTCCTTTTACATCACCAAAAAATTCCTCTTAGATCAAAAGATATTAGCAAAATACTAAAAACTAGTTTTTCTCTTTACTAATTCAAATGCCAATTGTCATTACTTAAAGTAAAACATATGACACTTTTCATCATCTCGTGATCCCTAAAAGATAGATAAATTTCACTCTATTAATCTCTTTATAAGTCTCCTAATTTTAACTCTTTAACGTTGACCATTGATCCTTAACACAGGCTTCTATGATTAAGACACTTGGCACCCTCACATGCCTTTTGAGCACATTATTGAAACCTATCTCTAATAGACCCTTTTTCACTCTCATATGAGTCCATGCCACTTGAAAGACAAAATTATAACTTAAACCTACTAATTATGTCTCCTCACTCTTTAGGCCTTCACACATAGAAAACACAGTCTCAAACTTTTGAAGTAACTACTCAAATATTTCACATAGCCATATGATTAGATCACATGGGTAAAACCCTCAATACCTCTACAATTCCTTCATGTGCTTTAGACACTTCAACACAAGTTCTAATCACTTAAAACAACTCTCTCAAAATGACCAATCAAACTAGTCACATACAATCAAATATAATCAAGCTATTTTGACTTTCCACAACTAAAAATAGGTAACATAAAATATATAGTACCTTCTCATAAACCTTTGAGACTTATAGAATATCTCCATACTCATTTTCTTCTTCAATTCTACTCATAACACCTTCAACACATTCCTGTAACATGGTCACACACACAATCAACTATGGAGCTCAATATCTTTTATTGTATAAATAGTCAAACCTTCTAACTAGATTATTTACATATGACCTGAAGTCCTCTACAACTTTGCCTTTTACATCACTAGAAAATTCCTCTTAGATCAAAATATATTATCAAAATACTACAAACTAGTTTTTCCCTTTGCTCATTCAGATGCTAATAGTCACCATTCAAAGCAAAAAGTCGATCATCATCTCATGCTCTATAAAAGCTAGATCAATTTCACTCCATTGATCTCCTTATAAGTTTCCTAATTTTAACTCTTTAATTCTGACCATTGATCCTTGACATAGGATTTTGTGATTAATACACTTGGCACCCCCACGTGCCTTCTAAGCACATTATTGTTAATCCCCACTCTTACACCACTTGGTAGTCTCATGTGCCTTCTAATCACATTGTTTCTAGTCCCCACTCTTGCACCACTTAGCAGTCCTATGTGCCTTTCAAACACATTTTTTTCAATCTTCATTCTCTTACACCACTTGATAGTCTCATGTGCCTTATGAGCACATTATTATGAAACCTCACTCTTATACCACTTGGTAGTCCCATGTGTTGTTGATCTTTTGAACACTCACTATTTGATCTATCTTGACTATTTGACCCTTGACTTCCATAATAGTCTACTAGAGTAACTTTGAAGGTTTATATCTTGAACTAGAAAACACGCAAGACTCTAAATCTTTAGAGTACCTTCCTAGCACTATAGGCAATATCTCTATGAAAATATTTGACCAATGTTGACTTTCTGAGTACCTACACAAAATGTATAAACTGGATGGAACACTCATATTTTCATGATGTATAGTGATGGTATAGCTTCTCTTAAACTAGAATATGCATGTTTATCTTTCTAAATGATAAAATGACACACCAAAACTTCACCAAGACATATATGGATGCCTCACAACTTCTTCTTTGTCCTTACAAACTTGCACATGTGCTATATCTCTCCAATATATAAAACACAACTTCTTTGTCATTCATGAAATAGTACCACATGCTCTCTTTGACATCAATTCCAACATAAGACATCAATGACCATTCTCAACAATCTCCCCCTTTATTGTTGATGGTAAAACACCCTTAGAATGACTTCTTACTTATTTGAACTTAATCATTCTTATATTTCTCTAATTTTAACATTAATGACAAAGGGTCTCTTCTTCAACATGCCAATAATCATTCCTTAACATCATGTATGCATTCAAATACTATTTAATATGCTCAGGATACTTATTTAATTTCAAGTATATGAATCAATTACTCCCCCTTTGACATACATCAATCTGAACTTAGACTTCTCTGATACTTGAACTTGACAAATTTATCATAGAGCTTACGAAGATTCAATACCTTGTCAAAACATGGGCTTCTATGATCCTTGGACCTGTTTACCTACAAAACTCACAAGCTTTCTTTGCTCATGCATGAATATTCAATACCTTGTCAAAACACATGACTTGGTTTCATCAAGTCATCATATTGATCTTATTTAATTCATAACTATAGTAGACAACATCATACTTCTATCATGATTGAAGCATCTTCACATATGTTCCCCCTCACATCATGCACATCTTCTTCAAGCCACTCAATCTAACTGAGTTATCTCCCCCTTATCCAAACACATCTTCAAATGATATTCTTGTCTTGAAAAATAAACCAAAGATAAATTGGCATCCACCATGCTTCATATTGCTTTCCAAGTGTCTCTTTGAAACCTAGATAGAGATACCCTAACCCTCAATGCCCTAGAACAATGTGAAACTAGGAGTTATCCATAACTCCTCATATTCCTTCTCCACCTTGATCATCTGAAATTGATATTTATTTTTCTAGTTCTTAGACTTAAGAGAATCAACTTGCTCATCCACTACAATATTCTCCTTTTCTCTTAAGAATGAATTTACAATACATGGAGACAATAAATATTCATGACATATATCATCAATTGACATTGAAAACTAATGTTCTTCACATGAAACTTGTGTAATAATAGCAGGATGTTTACTTGTATCCATACACACCTCAAAACTAGCCTCAATTAACACCTTGGTATTTTCTTTGAGTTAAACTTGAACTAAATTTTGATTCTCCTTTTCTATTTGGATAGATGACATATTATCTTGGCATTCATGAACCTTCTTCATATTTTATTCCTTTTTTACTTTAGCAGACAATCCACCTTGATCTTTCAACTCAATTGAATTAGTTTTCTTGGTTTTCACTTCCTTAGGTTTACATACCAAAGATTGACCTTTCTTGAGCACTCTAGGATGTCTATGCACCTTCTTATAACTTGAGAGCTTGCTTTTAAAATATCTTGAAATATGACCAACTTGATGACAACTAAAATAAATAACACCATTCATACCTTTTCCTTGATGAATATTATTAATCTCAACAAACATACCATCTTGTCTCTTAGGTTCATTATGCTCAAGCTTAACTATCTTAGGTATCCATTATTGGGTTAGTATTTTTTAATGCATTATGGGTTATAATATAGCAATATGTCCCATGTCATGATAATTATATTACACTATATTATCTATTCCTCTATCTGACCAACTGCTCTTTCTTCTACATTTTCTTTCCTTGTGACTAAAAGGGTTACATGCAAAGTAGTGACCATGAAATGAACTTTCATACTTTATAGAATTTGGTTGCCTAATAGGTCTTCTCATGTTGCACTTGGTGCTTGCATCCTTCTTATCTTGAGTTGACCTCTCTTGCTCTTTCTCAGCCTTATTTACCTTGACAATAAATTTCTCATGCTCATCCTTCAATGAATCTAGCTAGGTTTTCAATTGAACTTTCTCGTCCTCTTTATCTCTCATACTTGAACTTGTAGCCTCTAACTAAATTTTGAGAATTTGGATAGTCTCCTTATCCCTCTTAGATTCTTTTGGCATGTCATCCTTTAATATACATGCTTTTTCTTTAATAATCTTTATATAATCAAGATTGGACTTCAACTCATCATGCTCACCTTGCTTTGAACTCAACTTGGCACTTGTCTCTTCTAACTAAGTTTTGAGATGTATACATTCTTCATTTTTTTTAACTTAGATTTGTCTTTCTAACCCTTAATTGATCCTCAAAAATGTTGATCTTCTCTTTATCATATTTTGATCTTTAGCTTGCCTTCAAGTATTATAGATCTTTATTGAGCTTGATGAACTCATCATTAATACCCTTAAAGCTTGAGGTGATGATCTTATTCTGAGCTTCTTCTTAATCATACTCAATCATCTTACCTTTGTACTTCTCAAAAAGTGCCTTATAGTGATTATAGTTTTATTCACTTGATTTTAGACATGCATAAGTAACCTCTACTTGAGCTTTCAACTCTTGATACTATTTATTCAATTGCTTAGCCATATCATGTATGCAATTAGAAATGCATCATGTCTATAAATCAATCCTAGCTAGTAGAAGATAGAGCATACCTACACTTCTGATTAGGGATACAATTTTTAATTGAGATCATGACCAATATGGGGATCTAATAGACTCAATTATAGGATCACTTTTCATAACATATCATGCTAAGAAGGGTTTCAAAGTCTAAAGTCTAACAAATCACACAACAACCCTAATGGAGTCCCAAGGTTTAAAACATTCACTCTATTCTAATAACAAGAAACTAAATCTAATCTAGTGCACACCAAAGCTTATGGCACAAAGTGGGGGTTATAAATAATAAAATAAACATGTGTAGGGAACTTAAATTAGATTAAGTATGAGTAACACCCTAATACATAAAATATGAAAGATTGTGTTATTTGAGCCAATAATTATGCCACTTATATCTACTAAAAAAGAGGAGAACAAAGTTATAATATACTTACCTAAATGTGAACCCATCGAGACTCAATCTCTCCCTTGGCCAAATGGGCTTTACAAGAGGTTTTTGTGGTTTTTAAGGATCGCTAAGAAAGGCCAAAGCATCCAAGACTTATCCACAAGACTAGATTCTCAAAATAAGAAACCTAAGATAATTCTCCTCAAATGGAATGGTGGAAATTCAAATTATAAATAACCATGATCGAATAATAACTCTTGATTGCACATATGAATAATGCTTGAAATGATCTTGTATATAGGTAGATCTTTTCTAGGAACCTTAGTTGTACATGGTCAACCTAGTTGACCCAATGTGTTTTTAGGGATAAATTACTAGGTTTGAGCTAGGTTGGCCAAAAGGGATAACAAGCTAAGAAAGTGAGGAATAACATTAAACTATACTAGGTCAATGTAGTTGAACCAATATAGCCGACTGTCCAAAAGTAATTTAAGATAAGAAAAGGAGGAATGGAAAGAGGAAAATACTAGAGGAGTATTCAAAGTAGGAGAAATATATTAGGGAATGGTTTTGGGATCTTGTTAGATTGCTAATAATGTGGAAAAAGGGAAAATAATCCTATGAATTACCAAAGGTCTACCCACCCCTTTCCCTATGCACCCCTTAGGGCATGCACTTAGGGATATTGACTCTCGATGGGTTCTTGAGTAAAGACGTGACTTGACAAATAAATAATGACCCATATCAATTATTGGAAAATCTACATACATTATTTTGAAAAAATGTACACTTATAAACCACTATATACTAATTTGACTTGACTTAAACTCAAGAATAAAAAATACAAAGAACAAAGAACCACCACATTTAATTTAAGTCTTATAACAAAACATTACTCGATATTAAAGTAATAAAAACTTTTTTTGAAATAATAACCAAACCTAGATAAGATGAAATGATTAAAATTTGATGAAGATGATTTAGACATTGAGCTTGATTGTAAAATAATAGGGTTTTGAATGCTTTGAATAACATATTAACATCACAAAATATCAAAGCACCAATTCTATGCAGTTTGAAAGAGAGAACCTATCTTTGCTTCTCATGTACATAGATCGATCAAGCACACCATGATTTTAGGAAGAGATGTTAAAAAAATGTAGGATTTGAGCAAGTCTAATCTATGGAGATTATTTAAACAATGTTGAATAATATGGAGAGAAATAATATGGGACATCAAGGGCTATAAATTCACTACACATATTTAGAATTCTTTATTTACAAAGCCACCAGATTTCAATGTGAGCTTTATTTGTATTCTTTAAATGTTGATATTAACAATATTGAACATCAAAACACGTAGCTTCATGATCATATGCACATTGGATGAGACCACCTTGCACCCTTTACGTGCATGAACATATAGATGTTTGCATATAACTTACAAGTTTCTCTTTGATAACTAGATTAGCATAAAAAATATGCAAGTGTGTTGTAGAAGAAAATGTCTTTAATTATATTTGTATGGAAAATTACATCCTTTTCCATGTGCTTGATGACTACTCCATGTTACACAACCTTCTCTTCCAACACAACCTGCTATAAAATACCAAATATACGCACTTGAGATGTTGAGAAGTATCTCAAGACTTAATCTAAAACAAGATAAATTAAACTATATCTTAAAAAAATTCATACAAAATGTTTTCACCCATCATATGGACAATGCAATGATGGATGCAACCACTAATTAAAGGTTAACACTCCATGCTACTAACCTGATCTCAAAATAATGGGCACGTATTTATCATCACTACTATCAAATATTTTATCAAGCGGGTAGAATCCATGCCCCTCATTAATGTCGCTAGTCTTATCATTTCCAAATTTATTCTTAACTAAATTATTTGCCACTTTGGTATTCTACATACCATAATTTTCAATAATGGTGGTAATTTACAAAACAAACATGTTAAACAAATTTGCAACAAATTCCAGATCGATCACAAATTTTCCATGCCTTATCATCTGCAATGCAATGGTCAAATTAAGGCCACCAATAAAATTCTCAACAAAATTATCCAAAATATAATTTCTGAAATTTTCATGGATTGGAATATTCATCTTTACGCTATACTTTGGGCCTATCAGACTAGCATACACATTACGACTGGGGCAACTCCATTTTCTCTAGTCTATGGTTCTAAGTCAGTCCTTCCTTTAGAAGTTGAGCTTCCCTCTCTTCATATATCTCTTCATAGAATTATTCTCGATGAAGAATTATGTGAAGCTTGCCTTCATACCCTTGATCTTTTTGATGAATATCATCTTTTTTCCTTACAACATAACTACCAATACAAGGCTCACATTGCCAGATAACATAACAAATGTATTAAAGTCTATACTTTTAATGTTGGTGATCTTGTCCTTAAATTAGATTACACCCATGAAAAAGAAGGTAAATACACCCAAAAATGGTAGGTTCCATAATTAGTAAAGACATTCTTGGTCCAAGCACCTACCATTTTCAAATCAATGGACATGTTCTCAATTCCCTAAAAATTACTTTGCCTAAACATTTACTTCTTGGCATGTTTTCTATCTATATATATTTAATAATTTTTGGTGGTTAATTAAGCATGAGTCTCTCCCTCTATAGTAGTTATCTCTTTTTCACAAACCTTTAGTCCTCCTTTTTGGTCTTTTGGTTTCCTAATGTACCATAGTCTTCTTTATCTTCTTGTATTTTCTCTTGTTTTTATCACCCCTTGGGTTTTTATTTTGTGAGTTTCTATTTAAGACCACAGATAAGACCTAACATTCCTCACAAAACCACCATATTTTATCTATTTTTCTCTTTCATTGTTGCTACTTGCCAACACTTTTTTGGCATCCTTTAGGTTTTTATTTTGTGAGTTTATTTGTAAGACCATAGATAAGACTTGACCCTCCTCATAAAATTACCACCTTTTCATGTTCTTGATCTTTGTTCTCAACTTTAGCTTTTGCTTCTCTTGCTAGATGAAATATGCACAACAATTTATGTTTGCATTTTTTCTTCCATTTACCTTTTTCTTATGATAAGGAATCATATTTTCACAGTCATTGTATCAATTTTTTCCCTTTATCACATTTTTTACAATTTAAAGTAATTCAAATTATTTCTTGTGTCACTCCTCTTGATTTCCCCTTCTTTTCACTCCACATTGGATAAAACAAGGTCGAAGTTAAGATAACACTTTTATTTCACCTAGATTTATGAGACTCTTAGACCCCATTCTTTTTGAAGTTTCTCTTTCTTGGAAACTTTGTACATTTTCAAACGAAATTCATCTTTAGCACCCATGTTTAGTTTTCCAAATCTGTATGGAGGAGGAATCTTAAAAAGCCATCAAGAAAGTTAAAAGACAAATCATTTGAACACAAAAGGTAACGATATCTAAAAGGAAACATAAAATTATCAAAATTCAAAATCACACCAAAAGACATGATTACAAGCATATTTATTGTCTCTAATCAAATCTCAAACTCTATAGTTGGTCTCACATAGAGCCAGTGTCCTTTGGGTGTGGCAAGCTAGTAGATTGGAATATGATATTTCAAAAAAGCTCTATAATGCTACCTACTTTCTCATGCAAGTACCCAATCTTTGTAGTAGACTGAAGGGTCTGTAAGGGGTCTTGAAGAATACAGAACACATCATGGGGAGGTAGGTATATTTTAATTTTCATGCATATAACCTTCATGGGATAATCTATATACTTTATTTATTGACCTAAGACTTGTGTGGCTAAGAAAACTTCTTCATAGTCCTTAAGGTCGTTAGTCCTCTTATTTTGACAAACCTAATTTGAGTGTCTTAAATTCAATAAAGAGTTCCTCTACCTTGGTTTTTATTTCGTTCTCCTCTCCACCCATTTCATTTCCCCCGTTGATAAATAAATTGTGATTCCAAATATATTTTCCCTTCTTTAATTCCTTCTTCTTCATCTCTTAACAACATGCAAGTACTACTTTGTTTCATTTTTATCTATCCTTAGAGAAAAACATGTTTGAGTAAATATGTATTGTTCTCTATTTTTCACCATTGTTTTAAATTTTATACACTTTACTTTTATTTTACCATTTGTCATTATTTTATTGTCTTGCTATTATGAACACCTGAATTTGTACCCTTTTTCCATTATTGAGTGTGGTTGGATTGTTACTTCTCACTCATTAATGTTTTTTTCCCTTTTATGCATCCTTTTTCCATTATTGAGTGAGATTTTGATTATTATTATTACTCACTCATCAATGTTGTTTTACCATTTTGTTTAGTCTTTTACCCATTGATTTAATTTGTTTTATCATCTCATTTGACATGTATCCTTGGTTTGATTTGGTGAGTTTACTTAAAGATAGTTTTTTTTGAGTTTTTTGGTCTTTAGTAGCCTTCAATTTTAGGTTATTTGATTTAATCTTGTTGTTTGACTTGGTCATTTGGTCTAACATATTACCTATGACCTTAACTTTCCAAATTCCCCAAGTACATCCCATCCTCATAGCACCAACTATCTTGGAAATTCTTATGTTTGTTTATTTTAAATCTTTAGTTTTGTATTATTGGGTTTTTTTAATGCAATATTTGTGCCCTACACAATCAAAACTAACAAAACAACAAACAACTATCCCATGATAAAGGTAAGTTAAGGTATGCATTGTATTTTATTTTTATTTACTTTTTAGATTAGTTTCCCTTTTAGTCATTTACTTTTAGTTATTTTATGCTTTAAAATACTAAAAAAAAATAGCATCAATTTTGTGTGTTACTATGTTCTTTCTCAAAGAACCATCCCCTATTACAATTTAGTGACACGTGATGATCTTTGAGTAGGGCATATGTATACACATAATATTTTTAACTTTATCAAATAGTGACATTTTACATCTTAGTTAGGTGATAAAATATGGTAAATATTACCCTTATTAAATATATAAAATTATAAAATAATCATATTTTATGAGATAATACGGAAAACACTTGCTATTTTTTCTTAGACTAGGGGCAAGTTTGGTGTGCATGAAGATGCCAATTTTGGGAAAACTGATGAAATATTGAACTAAAAGGATAGAAATGGAAATTTTATGATTTTATAAGCTATAAGGGACCTGAATAAACATATAAAACCTTAATATAAGTTATTTAAGCATACAAGTTGTTCCAACCTACTAGGTTTGCATACATACCTAGTGGGAATCCTTAGGCCTAAAATCTCAACTAAGGATCATTTGCATTTTTGTCATTTTACATACCTCAAAATTGGTTGTAACATGTTTTAATGAGTATTAAATATGTTTTTTAGCCATTATAGGTCAAATAAATCCATTGGAGTGTCAGGTTGGGTTTCAAATGGCAAGCATGCCTATTGGTAAGGTCTACGCCTAAGGCCAAACAAGGGTAGGTATTGAAGAGATAATAAAATGATGTGAACATGTTTTTTGGGTTAATATATAGGTTTATGATCCATGTTTTCTAAAATAAATTCATCAAAAGGCCAATTATTGGTTTTGAGGCTCCCAAACCCTCACCAAATGCACTAAATGGCACAAATGGTCAACTTCCATCATTCATATTTTTCATCAAATTTATATGGTATCATGAGTCATTTGGATAATTTGGGAAAGTTACATGAAGAGGAATTATTTGCATTTATAAATATTTTAAATTTTTGACCTTTATGAACAAACACTTAAGAAGGCTTGTCACTTTAAAACCCTCAAAAATCTTGTTTGAGACCTAGTTGTGAAAATCAAGATAAAAGTGACACTAGATGGGG
Organism: Torreya grandis; assembly: GCA_037957365.1. NCBI lineage: Eukaryota > Viridiplantae > Streptophyta > Pinopsida > Cupressales > Taxaceae > Torreya > Torreya grandis. The sequence continues at coordinate 175,575 of JARHVA010007109.1, read as the reverse complement.
TATTTTGAACCTTAGTTATGAATATATTTTTTTTGAAACTACAATATTATCCTATACATGGCATTGGTTTGTATGGAAATATACGGATAGAGGCAAAAACAATATTTTTCTCACTATTTTATGTGTTATGCAGGCTAGATGATAAATTAAGAGATGAAAAAAAGTTTGTGTAGAATATTTACTCTTAATATAAATAAAAATATTAATTTTCTATCATAAATAAACATATAAGTTCTTCAAACAAGTCATTACTTTCAACCATTCAAAACTAGCCTAATGCACAAGCTAAGGAGAAGAGAGAAATTCTTCAAGTGGAATGGTTTTAAATTACCCCTGATGATTAAAATGAAATTTATGGACTTTAAAATTATCATTAAATCCTTCCCATGTACTTTAATGGACAACTGATGACAATTTAGAAGGCAAGTGTACAGGATGCATGAAAGGGCAGTTTTCAAGACAACAGATGATGATGGCTCTCTACCAATTTTTTTTAAAATACTAGGAATGGATCCAATGCATGGAGAGGCATGTATGAAATCCTCAACTTATATCCTAGTCATTTTACCTATCCTATATTAGTTACAAGATGTTCAAATAGGCCTAATCATGAAAGTAGTTTTCTATGTAAGAAAAGGAGTTTTAGGCCACTTTGCATAACTTTGATGACTTGAATTTATTAGTGTAGGTTTTATTTTTCCCTATTTTTTAATTAGGGAAATTTTATTTCTTGTGATTACATGGATTTTTCCTACATTTACGGGATAGGCTAGCTTATGTGGAGATGTGTGTCATAGATGTGTCATAGGTGTCATAAGAATGTCATAAGTAACTCCCTTGTTGGGAGTTACTTCTCTATTCTTAGCACCTTGTCACCACCTTTCATGGAGGAGTTACAATTTATTCTTGGGGTGCCTTGGCCACCTTTTGTGGAGGAGTTACTTACATGCTCTCCTATATGTATTCTTCACTTTGTCCATCTCATGTTAATCAGATATTGAGTTTTCTACTATTTTGTCTTGTGAAATTTATCTTCTTGTATAATTTCAAATTTCTTTAGCATCTATGTGGTGTGCACTTGCTTCATCTCATGTTATCATGTCTCCATTGCATTCACATTATCCAAATTCTGGCAACAACTTCGATATGGTATCAGAGCAAACCAGGTAATCGTGTGTCTGGTTATGGTATTAGTTTATTTTGAAATCAAGAGGAGTGGAGTTCTCTTTATTTTTTTAATTTCTAGATTTGATCTAAAATTTAAAAAAAAACTTTCAATATCGTTCCTTGTATCTTTTCCTTAGGATCCTTGGCCTTTGGGTGTCTTGGTTGTCTTCTCTTCAATCTTTACAAGTGTAGCAACAACTTCAAGTGCTAGTTTTGCAATGGTGGCATCCTTACAGGCCTTCCAACAACCTTGGTAGCAGATATTTTAGTAGTTGGCTTGGCAGCAACGGCTTGCTTGACTGCACTTATGTGCCTTATTTTGCTGCTTCAGCGTGGGCACCATTATTGTGAGTAGAGGGAAGAGCAGCATCAACCACGCCATCAGAAAACCACACCAAACATCAGTGATTCCAAGCATTTGTATGGCATCTAGCGTATAGACTTATTGTGCATTGAATTCTACAAATTCATAACTTTTCTTTGCCCAACAAATCAGAACTGTGCCTTTTTCTTGGTGAGAGAATTTTGCCAATAGTTTTTTTGAAAATGGCACTTTGTTTTCTTGTTTGGCGTCTCATGTGGACCCTTAGATACTTGGCCATTCTATTAATTTTGTCTTCAACTTTAATTTTTTAGTTAAAATTGACTTGTTAAAAAAATTAGTCAATTTAACTGAATATTAAATTTTTTAGACAATTTGATAATTTAGGGGTTTAGATTTAAACTTGTATCTTTGCCTGTCGAAGACGAAGGGTGAGGCTTGGGTTGGAAGGAGGAAAATTCCCCCTTGCAAAGAACTCCTTTGGATTCCTCACTCCATGATGAATCTAATGAGTGGTTGGAAGGCCACTTTCTCTCTAAAAACAGGAATTTTTTAATGTTTTAGTGCTTTTTTTTGCAAAAACACTAGTTTACAAGAAAATTAAATCTTTAATATCTTGTAAATGGTAGCTCAAATTTGGGTGCCATTTTTTGTAAAAGTGTTTATATTTCAATTCTCCATAGTGTAGGCTTGTTATTTGTTAAAAATGCACTATTTTATAATCTACCTAAAATTTGGGTCTCTTGAGATGCATTTTCGGCTGAGTCTGACGTCTTGTTTGCTTAAGTCTTACACTAATTCCTCTAAGACGCATTCTCAAATGAACACAACATATTTTGAGCATGCAATTGCATATTTTCTGGGGGGGCTCAACATTTTATGGGGTGTGATTACTTTTCACAACTTGCAAATCTTTGCTTTCATTCTCCTTTCTGCATAATTTCACAACTTGCAATCAATACAACTTCACCTAAATTCAGCTTAAAATGGATTCTTTTCAACATAAACCCCTAACACCCTTCAAATATCATGAATGTAAGGTTAAAATGTTGATCATTCTTAGAAGCAAAGGGTTGTATAGGATCACCATGAGTACTAAAGTATAACCCAACACTGATGCTGAAAAGGTCAAGTGGTACAACCGTAGTGATGAAGCCTATGGATTACTGAGCTTGTCTATGTCTCTAGAAATTATCTTCCATTTAAAAACCTCTAAGACTCCCAAAGACATATGGGACACCTTAGAAATCGTATTTGGGAAGCTTGATGAGATGAGAGGACATGAGCTTGAAAATAAACTCATAAGTCTAAGTCTTAGCAACTTTGACACCCTACAGGACTTCTTCACTAAGTTTAAGGCCCTTAGATTGCAATTGAAAGAATGTGGGATAGAGAAGAAAGATGATCAACTCATTCTTTCTATTTTCACAAAGTTAGGTCCATGCTATTCAATCTTTGTCTCCACTTTCCATGCCACAAAAAGTGCCCTTGGCACTAATGGAAAATGCCTTCTTTGGATTCATTTATTGCTGACTTGACTAGAGAGAAAGATAAGATAATTCAAATGGGCATAATGAATTCTACTCAACCCCAAGCTTTGATAGCTAGAAATGGTAAGGATAATACTTCAACAAAGGAGAAGAAGGAAAAGAACAAGGACCAAGAGAAGAAGAAAGAAAACAACAATACTACCAAAAACAACACTGAGTCTTCATCCTCCAAGGCTAAACCTAAGAAGGAGAAGGTTAAGTGTGCCTATTGTAAAAATATAGGGCATGATGAACACAAATTTATGAAGAAACAAATAGATCACCTAACTCATCTTCTAGAGAAGCACAACATAGGTGTTCCTGAGTCCATCAAGTAGATTTCATCTACCCAAGATTCTACCAAGGCAAAAGGCAAGGGTAAGGAGAAAGAAAGGGCAAGGCCCTTGTAGCTACTATAGCTTCTACAACATCATGGGTCATTGATTCAGGTGCTTCTCACCACATGGACTCTTCACTAGTTGAGTTTTCATCTTTAGAGCCTTGTAGCATGACTTTAATTAGTTTGGGTGATGACACATCGGTTTGTATTGTAGGGAGAGGATAAGTTTAAATGGAAGGAGGAACATTCAATAATTTTCTAAGTGTTCCTTCTCTTTCAACCAATCTCCTATCAGTCTACGAAATCACTCACATTGGTTAGGGCATGAGGGTTGAGTTTTCACCAAATTCAGTGGCTATCAAGGAGTTGCATAGTGATACTACAGTGGCAGTGGGAAGGGTAGATCACCAAGCAAGGTTATAAACCTTCTCACATTTTGCATTATATTCTTCTCCAATAACATTTCTGACTCATTTAGATGGAGTTAGAAAATTATGGCATGAGCAGTTTGGCCACCTTAACTACCGCTACCTTGAACAACTTTGCAAAAATGACATGGTCATTGGCTTGTCTCGTGTCAAATTCTCAAAAGGACTTTGCGAGGGGTGCTCCCTTGGGAAGCATCCCAAAGTAAAATTTGACAAAGGTAAAGCTTAGAGGGCTTTGTAACCTTTGGATTTAGTCCATAGTGATGTATCGAGACCCTTTCCCAAACCATCTTTCACAAGGGCCAAGTACATCCTCACTTTCATTGATGATTTCTCTAGGTACACTTGGATATATTTTCTCAAACAAAAGTCTAAAGTGTTTGAAAATTTTCTAGAATTAAAGGCTCTTGTTGAGAAATAGAGTGAGAAATCCATCAAGGTTATTTAAATTGATAATGGAGCGGAGTATGTCAGTAACAAGTTTGAGCAATTTTACACCATAGAGGTGATTGATTTGTAGCACACAATCACTTACAGTCCTTCACAGAATGGGGTTTCTGAATGCAAAAATAGGTTCTTGAAAGATATGGGTAGCTGTATGATTCACTCCAAATCCTTAGCATCACAGTACTAGGCTGAAGCCATCAATTGTGATTATTACATTCAAAATAGGGTTCCTCACAAAGCTTTGAAAGGGATAACACCCTTTAAAGCTTGGCATAAAAGGAAACCTGATGTTGAACACCTTAGGGTTTTTGGATCCCCAGCCATGGCCCAATTCTAAAGAAGAAATGCAAAGCTATGGAATATCAGTCCAAGCCTTACATCTTTGTAGGATATCTAGATGGTATTAAGGGATATCACCTTCTAGATCTAGTTACTCTTGAGTTGTTCATCGAGAGAAGTGTCCATTTTCAGGAGAGTCTTCGAGACTCAACACTTGACACTTCTTCTCCCTCTTTAGATCTACTTCTTCATGATGATTCCTCATCAGATTTAGATCAGCCATAGTAGGTTCTTGAGCTAGAGACATCTTCTTCTTCTTCAAGTTCAGATAGTGAGGATAGTGATGTAGTGTCATCCACCTCTAGTCAGTCAGAGGATGAGGAGTTAGCACCTGACTCGCCCACTTTTGGGCCACTTTGGGCTAGATAGACACTTGAGAGTGTTAGCACTTGGGTAAGAGATCTTGTAGATGACATATGTACTAGGGGGTTTTTAGGGAGATCCACATGCCTTCTTTGCTTCAGTTTTAGATCCATAGACTTTTCGAGAGGCATCTGGGGTACCTGAGTGGGATAATGCTATGGAGGAAGAATATTCTTCCTTAATCAAAAATCACAGTTGGGATTTGACTTCACTTCCTAAGGGAAGAAAGATGGTTCGATGTAGGTGGATATATGAGACCAAGTTTGTAGCAGATGGGTCAGTTGATAAGTACAAGGCACGATTAGTCACCAAGGGTTTCTCACAAGTGGCAGGCATTAACTACTTATAGACCTTTACACCCATTGTAAAGATGACTTCTATTTGACTCACCTTGGCTATTGTTGTAGCACATGGTTGGGATGTGCACCATATGGATGTGAAGAGCGCCTTTTTTCATGGACACCTAGAGGAGGAGATCTACATGGAGCAGCCACCAAGATTTATTTAGGATTCTTCCTTAGTATGCAGACTTAGGAAATCTATTTATGGCCTCAAACAGGCCCCTCAGGCATGGTACACCAAGATGGATTCCTTCCTTCTCACAGTGGGTTTCACTAGGTGCCATTCTGACCCCAATGTCTACTTCTTGTGGTAGGATGATTCACTCCTAATTTTGGTTCTATATGTTGACATTTTGATCACTAGGAGTTCTTCATCAGCTATTGTAGTGGTGAAGGCATCTCTCTAGGATAGATTTGACATGACAGACTTGGGTTTGTTACACTACTTCATTGGCATACTGATCTCACAGTCAGATTCAGGGATTTCTCTTGCACAGCCTAAGTATGCTCTTGACTTATTGGCTTAGTTTCACCTGGCTATTATAAGCCATCTCTGACTCCCTTTCTAACAGGAGTCAAGCTTGAGGCTGACTATCTTCACCATTGGTTGATGCCACTCAGTATCAACAACTTATTGGTAGTCTCATATACTTGACTCACACCAGGCCTGACATATCATATAAAGTGGGACTTGTCCCTAGATTCATGTAGGAACCTCATGAGCTGCATTGAAAAGTAGCTAAGAGGATCTTGCATTACATACAAGGTTCACAGAGATACGAGATTCATTATTGATTTGGTATAGAGGTTGACTTGGTTGGATATATATATTTAGACTAGGTTGGTGATTTACAGACTTACAAGTCCACTTTTGGTTACAATTTCTCTCTAGGTTCTAGTCCTATCAGTTGGTCTAGCAAGAAGGAGAAAGTTATTTCTATATCATCCATAGAGGCAGAGTACAGGGGAGCTATTAAAATAGCTACTAAGGCTATTTGGCTTCAAGGATACTTTTTGAGTTTGGAATTCCTATCAAGTAGCCCACCATCATTCATTGTGACAACTAGAGTACCATTCAAATTTGCAAGAATCTGATTCAGCACCAGTGGACCAAGCACATAGAGATTCACATGCATTTCATTCAGGAGATCATTCATAGTTAGGTCATTGACTTGATATTTTTCTAGTCTTTAGAGTAGGTTGCAGACATCTTCACCAAACCTTTCATTGAGAGCAAGTTCATTCATCTATGAGTTCTTCTTGGGGTGTGGTCTACATTTACAGTAGCATCATCTTCAGAGGGGCCTTCTAGCCTCTTCATTTCTTTATGTCTCTCTTTTGGGGGGCGGGAGTTTTTTCCTACGGATTTTCTCCTTTACTCTATCTTATGGGAGATTGCATTTGTACATGGGTACCTCATCAGGCCTAGTTGTTGGGACCCATTTTATATTTCCACACTACCCACCTAAGCTGCGCTTATGGGGATATTAGTGTAGGTTTTTATTTTTCCCTATTTTTGAATTAGGGAAATTATATTTCTTGTGAATACATGGAGTTTTCCTACATTGGTGGGATAGGATAGCTTATGTGGAGATATATGTTATAGATGTGTCATAGGTGTCATAATAATGTCATAAGTATCTCCCTTGTTGGGAGTTACTTCTCTATTCTTAGCACCTTGTCACCACCTTTCATGGATGAGTTACAGTTTATTCTTGGGGTGCCTTGGCCACCTTTTGTGGAGGACTTACTTACATGCTCTCCTATATATATTCTTCACTTTAGCCATCTCATGTTAATTAGTTATTGATTTTTCTCCTATTTTGTCTTGTGCAATTTATCTTCTTGTATAATTTCAAATTGCTTTAGCATCTATGTGGTGTGCACTTGCTTCATCTCGTGTGATCATGTCTCCATTGCATTCACATTATCTAGATTCTGGAAACAACTCTAATAGAATTAACACTTTTAGCTCTTTAAATTTAATGGTTTAGACCATATCCTATTTATATGCATGTATAAATAAAATTATTGGCTCTATAAGTGTCCTAGTGACCCTTGGACTTCTCTCTTTCTATCTCTCTCTCTCTCAAACTCTATAAGAGTTGGCCATTTTGGCATTATATTAATGCTCCACCTGATTATGGTGAAGACCTATTCAATTTTACACCTTATAATCAATAAAATTACTTAAGTTTTTACCACTCTTATGACTGTTCATAGTGTGCTCTATTTTAATGTTGAATTTGCTTAGTGAAGACTATGGATTCCTTAGCATTGTACTTCATTCTTTCACCTATTTGTAGACTCTTCTTACAAGGCATGTGAAGTGTTTCAAGAGATGTTCATAGTTGAATTGAGTAGTCTTTTAATTATATTCATTAAATACCTTTTGTCTAGTCCTCCTAATATTTGATATCATCTAGGACCCCACAATGTAATATTGATGCAAGAAGGTATAGATTTGGGAAAGAGTATGTTTTAGTTGGTTCTTTGGTCTCAAGTGTGGAATGCAACTGGTTGGAAGTCATGAAATTGATTTTGTGTATCACCTTCATATTTTAGTTTTGATTTATGTTATTCTCAACCCTTTTTAACCCCCCCAAGTTGATATTAGTAGAAATGTGAGCTTAAATGGTGAATCAAGGGGAGCTAGCCCCTAATCTAGAGGTTCATCTCACAAGTTTGTTCACCCCATAGCAAGTGAGATGTCCCCATTTTGTCACTTGGATTAGAGGCCTCAAAAGCATCTTCTCATAGGGTGAATCCAAGTGAAAATATTTTTTTCATGATTAATGGGGCAATTTATCCAAGGAGTTGAAGAATTCTTGTTGTGTTCTTCAACCAATCAACCTTTGGAGGCATTTCAATCCACACCAATGGCAACTCCAAGTTGAATCAGCTGGTCAATCAGTGCTAGTACATCAATAAATCACATTTGGTACATGTAATCCCATTGTTGAGTAGTATGGACCTTATGTTGCTTCATAAGGCTTTGATCAAACTCATGTTATTCATGGAATCACCTTAAACAACTCTCCTAATTGTCTTTATCCTAATCAATCCAAGAGTGTTACGTAAATAATGTTGGAGTTTGAGAAGAAAATGTTGGAGATAGATAGGTTGAATGAGAAAAATAGATATCAAAAAGAGATAATGTGCAAGGAAGAGTGTTTGTTTAGGCAAGCTCAAACCATGCAATCCATGAAGGAGAAACTAGTAAGATGGAGGAGTCAACCCACTTAAGGCAATCAGCCTTGTATGCCTTTTTCCATCCCAAGATAGCCTTCTCCCATAAAATATAAACCTTCCTCTGATACACAAAATCCTTTCTACCAAATATCACTTACTCACCAAAATAAAGTGATCCAACCTCCTATCCCATCTAATGCATCTTATCCTATACCAAAAATAGCTAATCTTGTTGTTAATCCTTTGCACCTAGCAATCCAACACCAAAGGATATTAGAATAGCCTTTTATCAAGACTAACTATTTCAATTCCTTGGATTGTGAGCCCTCCTTTGAAGAAATTCACTCTATTTCCTTTCAAAACCAACATAATTATCCTCAAGTAACTACTCCTATGCATAAACAAACTCTTCGTAATCTCCCTCAACCTCCTCAAGTCTTCCAATCTAACGTCAAGATTCTAAGTTGGGAAAATGTCTATCATGAACCAACTCAAGACATTGAGAAAGATGAAATTTATGCCTATCCTCAAGAAGATATTTCCAATCCTAAGGTCATGAGTTGGAGTGAAATAGTGGAATCATGGGATAAGAAAGAAGAGAAGAATATTGTTCAAGAGTGTGAAGTGGAAAATGAGGCTAGTCCTTCTCAAATCCCTCCCACCCTTCCTCAAGAAGCTTCTTGTACATCATGGCAGCCCTCATGTACTTCCCATACCCATGATGATTTATATGAGCTTAAATAAATACTCTTCCAAGATAATCTAACTAAATAAACTGAGAAATTGGAGGCAAAGATGAAGTTGCTTAGTCAAGAGGAGATGGAAGGTTTAGACCTAAAAGAAGATCCTATTCCTAAACACATCCCATCTACCTTTCATTAAGAGAGACCTCAAGATAATTTTTATGTTGATGAATTTTTTTACAAGTGGAAGGAAGAGAATCAAGTGATTTTGTCCCAAGGTTTACCTCCTCTTTCTCATTAACTTTAAAAAGAACCTCTTACATGTCATTCCTAATCTAATTTTGAGAGTCCTTGTGTTGAACCTCTTGGCTTGGGTGATGAAGAATATTTTCCTTGTGTTGAGGAGCTTGTATTAAGAAAGTTAAGTGAAGAGTAATGTGATAAATTCATGACTGATCAAGGACACTTCATGAGTGTGGAAGAGGAGGAAATCACCATAGATACCCCTCTTGGTGAACAAAAAGACAATTCACAAACTTTTGAAGAAGGGTGTTTTATTTTTTCTAAAGAATAAGAAATGATCATTAGTTCCTTTCTCACCTTGAAAAACACCATAGATGAACATGAACAAGTTCATAATGAGTCTTTGGATGACTTTTTTGAAGTCATTGGAGTAGGCTATACTCCTCTCCAAGGAGACCATGAGCTGATAAAGCATGAAGAAGGTGGCATGGAGACTCAAGTAAGTATGCAAAGGAGAAACAAACCTTCATGTTTACTATTTCAAGGGGTTTTTGAATGTAGGAATGATATTTTTGAAGTAATCAATAGGGGATATCATCCTCTACAAGGATATCATCAGCTCTTGAAGGATGGAGAAGGATCATATTGGCCTAAAGTTTCTATTGAACATGAAAGAATTCCTTTTGAAATCATCTCTATAAAAATCATGGGAGTTGATCATGAGAAAGTGAAGGGGCAAAAATATGAAACAAGTGATCACATACAAGAGGAGTTCGTTTCCTTGGTCATATTGTTTAGAGTTTCTTGGTTCCTAATGAGCATCATACCAATCAATTTGGTAGACTTTGTGAGAAGCATGGAGGTAGCAATGATAAGAGACACAAGGATTATTGACTCATCTAATCCTTCATGCCATGAAGTAAGAAGAGTCTCAATCTTCCCTTTTGATCTAGGGGGAGGTATGTTTATAGTTAATTGTATATATTAGTTGTCTTTTGTCTCTCTTAAGTTCCTTGAGCACATATGTGTCTTGTATGTGTTTGTCTTCTTTGTTGTGTGTATCCTTATCCTTCATGTGTTGAGGTATTCACTAGTTATCTTGGTCAATGGTCAAATCTATTATTTTTTTCAGTCCTTAGATGAGTCCTAAACCCAATGGATTGAGAAGGCTACTTGTCTATTTAGTAAAGTAGGCCTACTACCCCCATGAGTCACCAAATTGTTGACCAAGTTTGAATTTTTAGTCAAATGAGGGCACCTATAGGCAAACAATTGAGTTTTAAGGTCTATAGGGAGTCTAAATAGATTTTATAAGGTATTTCAAGGGTAAATTAAAGTCATTTCATGTGATACTACCTTTAGTTATTAGCCCCCTACATTTATTTATCATTTTTGAGTCATTTAGAGGTCATTTTAAGAGCATTTAATTCTTCGTACAAGTTTCTTTCGAATTATGCAAGTGTCAAGGAGTTTTATCACGTTCCATGTGTCCTAGGAGATCTTTATCAACTATCATTAACTAAAAATTATAGGTTGTTCAGGCAAAAGATAATTTTCTTGGCTAAGGAGAGAGAAATGGGCACTTGTATGATAGCTTTGGGAAGTATGCCACTTGGAAAATGTGGTGGTGTAACTCCTAACCTTCCCAAAGGTCATATCCACTTTTTTTTCGTATATTATATAAAAATGTCTTCTATAACTCATTTATCTTCTTTCTCCATTAATAAGCCAAGGAAGGTCAACTTTAAGCACTTGGTACAGAAGGTACAGGTAGAACTGGGAGGAATGATTCTATAAGTGGATTTTAATATGATTAAACTTAATTTTCATAATAATATTTTGTGTTTTGGTTCCTCCATATTTATGAACCATTACTTTGACTCTAGGTAGCTTTTTGAGAAATTGCATTGAAGAGGGGGTCCCTTTTTGAATCTATTTCAACTTTTATTATTTTGGATTGATGGGATTGCGTGTTTCATGTGTCTCCACATTAATTTTAAGATTTTTTCATGATTCTTATTATTTTTTATAGTTCAATTTTGTGAGAAAGCCTCTTCTAGGCTTGTGTATGCTTGTAAACTATTTATTTTGCACTTACAGCCATCTCAAGTGCACTGAAGGAGATTTTATATGGTGAATGGATGCATGAAATGTTTTTTCAAGTGTTTCAATCCTTGAAAATTTATTTGAGAGTGTTATAACAACTTTTCAACTCATTAAATGCCCAAATAAGGTTTGATTGATTGTGTTTCCCTTCACTGTCAGCTTCTCTAGGAGATTATACAGAGCTATAAATCATGAAACACCTATTGAAATTCATGTTTCAGGTCTTAAAATATTAAAAGGTTTATATTTTTCATTCCATGGAGGTTTATAAACTATTTAATTGAAATTTTCCACTTCAAAAGGTGAGATGACTGTATTTGGGTTCTCAGTCCCCAAGTTGACCAAACAAAGGTCCTGAGGGTTTTTTGAGATGATGTATTTTTATTTCAAAAGGTATTTTCAATGTACTAATTAATTTATATAGTATCCTTATCAACATTATACAACCATGAAAATTTTTAATGCCAAAGGAGTGGAGATAGAGTTTGAACAATCTCAAAAGTGACAAAAAAACCACTGAATTTGAATAGTAATATCTATAGGAAAATGTCAAAAGGTGATCTTGTACTCAATTTGAGAAGTGGTAGACCATGCCATCATGTTAAAATAAATATAAAATGGTATAAAGGACTAAAAATAGATAAAATGAGTAAGACAATGTCAATTTCAATGTTTTGACACCCTTCCAAGCTCATACCCTATCTGTACATAGGGCATAATGAGCACCTACAACCAACACCTTAGACAGTGGCCTAATTTGACTTCTACATGATAATTTGAAGGTTATAAGTTGAAAGTGTGGTCCAAATCAGGTAATTCAAGTCCAAATTAATTTTAATGGACCATACCACACTTTGATCAAGTTCAAAATTTCCTATAACAACATATAAGCCTGAACATGCATACACAACCAACCTATTTGGAAGTTGGTCTTAGTCAGTGGTAGGGGTGATTTTTGATCTCAATTAAAGAATATAAATGAGTTTAAATTAAACTTAATGATATAGATACAAAAAAAAAATTGTATGTACCTTTGAATCCAAAAACTCACCTTGGAAACCTACAGGCGTAGGAATATGAACCTATAATCAAGGTTATGGATAGTGAGCTTAGACTTTGAAGTTGAATTAGGTCTTGAATCCTTCAAGTGAAAAATAAGGTGAAATTATAATGTGATAACCAGATATATAACATGTAAAACCTACATACATCATGTAAAATTCCTCTATTTTTACAAAAGCCAACCAAATTAGGGCAGACAAGGTTTTTCTCAGTCAAGACAGGGTACACTAGTCAAAGGTGAGACCAAGCATGGAATTAGGCTAGTTTGAGGGTTTTATTAGTGGAATAAAATAAAATGTGGTAATAATTAATTTATAAAAATTAAATATATGACAATTAACACCAACCCAAACCCAATAGACCATCAACGAGGGGTAAAAGTATGAAAATTGTGTCTCAGTCTATACAAGCAATTTTAGGCCTAATGCTAGGTTCCATGGCATGGAAGGTGTTTTAAAGGTAAATAATGATATATATGGTTTTAAATGTATTTTTAAAATATTTATTTTCCTTCAAAATAACAATAAATCTCAATTAAAACCATAGTACATCCAAGTACAACCAACCCTACTTACCCTCACAATCAACCATCTTCAAAAAGTTTTTCTTTGCAAATGTGATGAGTTGGGGGGTTAAATAGAATATTTAGATGATAAAATATGGTAAATATTATCCTTATAAAATATATAAAATAATAAAATAATCATATTTTATTATATAATAGGGAAAACACTCTATATTTTGTCTCAGATTAGGGGCAGTTTTGGTGTGCATGAAGGTGCCAGTTTTGGAGAAAATGATGTAATATTGAAAAAAAAGATATAAAGGGAAATTTTATGATTGGATAAGATTTATGGGACATAAATAAACCTAAAAAACCTTACTATAAGTTCTGTAATAATACAAGTTGTTCAAACCTACTAGGTTTGCATGCATACCTTGTGGGAATCCTTAGGCCTAAAAGCCCAACTAAGGGTCATTTAAATTTTTGGAATTTTCCATACCTAAAAATTGGTTTTAAATTTTTTTAATAGGTATAAAATATATATTTTTATCCATTATAGGTCAAATAAATCCATTGGAGTGTCAGGTTGGGTCTCAAATGGCAAACATGCCTATTGGCAAGGTCTAGGCCTAAGGCTAAACAAGGGTAAGTTTTCATTTTTGGATCTTGAAGAGATAATAAAATTATGGGAAACTATTTTTTGGGTTAATATAAATGTGTATGAGGCATTTTTTTTCAATTAAATTGATCAAAAGGACAATTCTTGGTTTTGAGGCTCCCAAACCCTTACCAAATGCACTAAATGGCACGAATGGTCAACTCCCATCATTCATATCTTTCATGAAATTTTACATGGGATCATGAGTCATTTTTATAATTTATTAAATTTAATTTAAGATTAACTAGTTTCATTTATAAATATTTTCAATGTTTGAACTTTATGAACAAACACTAACAAGGCTTGTCACTCTAAAACCCTCCAAAATCCTATTTGAGACCTAGTTGTGAAAATAAAGATATAAGTGACACTATATGGAGTAATTAAAACATTAGTGATGAATATAAACTATTTAAAACTCTACTAGGATAATATATATGGCATTGGGTTGTATGGACCTATATGGACATAGGCACAAAAAATATTTTTATCATTATTTTATGTGTTGTGCAGGCTATAGGATGAATTAAGAGATGAAAAAAAGTTTGGGTAGAATATTTATTCTTAATATAACTCAAAAAAATAATTTTATTTCATAAATAAACATATAATTAGTTCAAAAAATTCATTACTTTCAGCCAGTCAAAACTGGCCTAATGCACAAGCTAAGGAGAAGAGAGAAATTCTTCAAGTGAAGTGTTTTTAAAGTACCCCTTATGATTAAAATTAAATTTAGGAACTTGAAAATTATAATTAATTCCTTACCACGTATTTTCATGGATAATTGATAACAATTTGGAAGCCATGTGTACAGGATGTATGAAAGAAAAGTTTTCAGGACACCAGATGATGATGGCTCTCTACCAATTATTTTTAGAAGACCATGCATGAATCCAATGCACGTAGAGGCATGTATGAAATCCTCTCCTTACATCCTAATCATTTTACCTATTCTATATAAGTTACAATATGTTCAAATAGGCCTAATCATGTAGTTTTTTGTGCAAGAAAAGGAGTTTTAGGCCACTTTGCATAACTTTGATGACTTAAATTGACACTTGTTGCTCCTTAACTTGAATGGTTCTACCCATATTATCTTTAAATGCATTTATAACTGAAATTATTCTCTTGAAAAGTGTCCTAGTTACTCTTGGACTTCTCTCTCTCTCTCTCTCTCTCTCTCTCTCTCTCTCTCTCTCTCTCTCTCTCTCTCTCTCTCTCTCTCTCTCTCTCTCCTCTCTCTCTCTCTCTCTCTCTCTCTCTCAAACTTTATAAGAGTTGGCCAGTTTGGCATTGTATGAATGTTCCACCTAAGTATGGTGAAGCCATGTTAAATTTTACACCTTAAAATCAATAAAATTAATAATTTTTTCACCTCTATCATGACTATTCATACTTTTCTCTATTTTAATGTTAAATTTTCTTAGTGAAGACTATGGATTCCTTAGCATTGTACTTCATTCCTTTACCTATTTGTAGACTCTTCTTGCAGGGCATGTGAAGTGTTTCAAGAGATGTTCATGGTTGAAGTGAGTATTATTTTCATTAGAGTCATTCAAGACCTTTTTTATTTTCTGTCTAACCTTTTATATCATCTAGGACCCCACAATGTACTATTGATGTAAGAAGGTATGGATTTGGGAAAGAGTATGTTTTAGTTGGTTCTTTGGTCTCAAGTGTGGAATGCAACTGGTTGGAAGTAATCAAATTGATTTTTTGTATGACCTTCATATTTTAGGTTTGATTTATGTTATTCTCAACCCTTTTTAATCCCCCAAGTTGATAGTAGTAGAATCATGAGCTTAAATGGTGCATCAAGGGGAGCTAACCCCTAATATAGAGGTTCATACCACAAGTTTGCTCACCCCATAGCAAGTGAGATGTCCCCATTTTTCCAATTGGATTAGAGGCATAGAAATACTCTTCTCATATGGTGCATCCAAGTTAAAATAGTTCCAACTCAAAACAATTATGCTCAAGATGGTCAATGGTCTACTTAATTGGGGCAATCAAATGATATGAAAATGATTCCAAGTTATGATGTGTGGCAAGCATCCTTTATGCAGAAAGGTTATTCTCCTCTATCAAATGATAATATACCTCCTCCACAACACAAATAAGGTCCTCCTATACCATATGGGGACACTCCCTTTATGACCCAATCTAAGATGCCAACTCAACAAGGGACAATTGGATGTAAAGCACCTTCTGAAACTACATTTTTCAACTTCCAATAAGGTGAGAACTCATTTGAACAAGTGGCATAAAATCAGGGATAGAATGTAGCCAAGGTGGAAAATTAAATTTCATCCCATAAATGGAATAAGCTAAGGTCGAATGATGATAGTTTGGGACTTGCCATGTTACCAATCTCATGCGGGACACTTTGTTTATTCTAGGGCAAAAGGGCCTCCTTCAAGAAGGAATCTCCAAAATTCATGTCTTAGATAAGCAAGTAGAAAAGGTAAATATATTACTCAATTCAAATTAATGATTCTCAAGCACCTATTCTAATCAAACCACCTCCCTTACACATTTAAATCATCATAGGTGATTACCTAGTGCATAATTGCATGATAGATAATGGGGCTAGCTCTTCTATCATGCCTAAGTCTATAGCTGATAAATTGGGGCTTGAATATGAACCTAATACAAAGGGAGTTTTACAGCTAGATTGGTATCATAAGAATACTATAGGTGTCCTTAATAACCTTAAATTCATATTGGATACTTGTCCTAATTTGAATATATCTCAATATGTGATGGTAGTTGACCTTCTTCCCTACTTTGCCTTATGCTTGTCTAGGGATTTCACTACCAAAATAGGGGGTATCTTTCTTATAATTGGTCCAACATGGTTTATATTACTATTTATGGGATAAATTTTACCATAAGTTCTGAACCTATCTCTAGGTTCCACTTAGAACCCTACATGCCCAACTTATCAATTATTAATTTCACTATCTTGGATGAAGATGAACACTCCAATGACCAAAAGCCTATATAACCACTATAGGGCATATCAGATTTGCTCCTTGATGAGTGGATAGTAGAAAATCATGGATATTATCCTTAAAATACCTTTAATTATGAAATTTTGGGTGTGTAATTACATGAATAAGTAGCTTCCATGCCAAGTCTAACTAGCACAAGCCAAGAGCATGATTGGGTATGTAATTTTTTTATGGGTCTAGATCAAGTAATGGGAATGGGGAAAGTGTTATTATTGTCTCCCTTCAAATAAAAGGTATTGTACTACCCTAAGGTTTTGGTTTAGTATAACTTCCAATATTGTATAATATGAGGCCCTCATCCATGGGATACAATGGGCAAAGAAGAGAGGCATCAAACTCTTCCAAGCTAAGGGAGATAGTGAATTAGTGGTACAATTGGTAATAGTACTAAGTGTATTAAATAATCCAATATTTAAGGCATAAAAACATAGGTTTTGGGACCTATTGGAGGAATTTATAGCCTTTGACATTCACTCCATTCATAGGGAGGCCAATCATTACATAGACTAGTTAGATACTATTAGAGCATAGTATGATATAGTTGATGGGGTCAAGGATAAAAATGACTAGTCCCAAATAAAAGTGGTATGCAAGCCCATAGTCCTTGATGATGAGTTGATTTGGTAAGTTTTTAAAAGTGATAGGCAAATTGCTTGTTTATTATAACATGAGACAGAATTTTTCTCAAAGAATCAATCCATATTGCAGCATCAATATGGAAACCAGTTTGTCCAATTGAGGAAAAATAAGTTACCTAAGGGCTTGGTAAAAATAGAGAGCATATTAAATGAATATGAAAAACTGATGAAGGATAATGTAAGCATCTACACTAAGGAGGAACATTATGAAAAGGTTGTCATATTCAAAGATAAATTACTCAAGCTAGGAAAGGTGAATACTAAAGAAGAGAAGGTAGCCTTCATAGCATTATGTCAAGAGTTTATAGATGATTTTGCATGAGAATATCATTAATTGAAAGGGTTTGACCTTGGGTTTTGCCAACATAATATATAATTAGAGGAGAATGTCAAATCTATGAGGTAAAAGCAAAGGTCAACCAACCCTAAAATTGAGATCCTTATGAGGAAGGAGTTGGCAAAGCTTATTGAATACAAAATTATAGTCCCAATAAAACATTATTCATGTGTGGAAAATATTTTTAATGTGAGGAAGAAGAATTTGGAGATAAGGTTGTGTGTGGACTTTAGAGATCTCAACAAGGTGTCACTCATAGATCATTACCCTCTACCATCTATGGATCAGATTCTTCAAAGAGTTACAAGTTCACAAAGGTTGTCTTTTATTTATGGATACTCCAAGTACAATTAGGTATTAGTGAGAGAGGAGTGTAGACATAAAATTACCTTCATAACCACGTGGGGCACATATGCATACATGAAGATACCCTTTAGACTATCCAATGTAGGGGATACCTTCCAAAGGGAAATGTATGTGGCCTTCTAAGTGCTCATAAATGAGATGGTTCTCATCTAACTTGATGAGATCATCATGTTTTCCAAGGATCCCAAAGATCACTTGACACATTTAAGGTTGTTTTTTGATAGGTGAAGGTAGTTTAGGGTCTCTTTGAACCCCCAAAAATGTATATTTATAGTCCATAAGGGTAGACTTCTAAGACATGTTGTGTCAAAAGATGGCCTCTCCATTGACCTTAAGAGTATAGAGGCAATCCTTACTTTGTCAATTCATAACCATAATAAGGTATTGCAGAGTTTATTAGGCAAGATTAACTTTATTAAAATATTCATATCCAAATTTGTAAAATTGGTGAAGCCACTAACTCATGCTTAAGAAACATAAGGAGTTATCATGTATCAAGGAAGGTAAGATAAGTTTTAAGGCCATAAATAATGAAATTTACCAAGATCCCACAATCCTCAACCATAATTTTACAAAATACTTCTTCATGTATGCCTTCTCTACAAGTGAAATTATTTCTACTATGCTCATGCAACAAAACAATGAAGGTTTAGAGTAATGCATTGCCCTATTCAGTCTAGCATTGGAGGGGTATGATGAGAGATATACATTTTTTTAAAAAACATGTCCTTCTATCATAAGATTCCTAAAAATGTTTATACACATGGTGTTAATAATAAGATCTTTGTGATGGTAGTTCACCCTAGCATCAAAGACATCATCCTCAATAGGGAACTGAGTGAGAAAAGGGTTGGTTGGGTGAAAAAATGAATGGAGTATGACATAAAGGTGAAGGTTACCAATTTGATCAGAGGTATATGGATTTTTGATAACCTTTTAGTAGATGATAAGGAAGAGAAAGATATTTATTTTGGTATTCCAAGACAATTAACAAGTAGTTGCAACTATATCTCCTTTCGACAGGACCCAATACATAGTGAAGTTCCTTAAAATGGGAGAATGTCCTATGGTATTGGATAGGAAAAGGAGGAGGAAATTAGAACTATAGTCTATCCCTTATATCTTATTTGATGGGTTACTCTTCAAGAAGGACATCGGTGGCATGCTTATGTGATGTGTGGAGACTAGTCAAGTGGACAAATCGTTAGAGCAGTTTCATGATGGGCCTATAGGAGAGAAATTTGAAGCCAATACCGCAACATAAAATACCATAAGAGAAGGTTATTTTTTCCCACTTTATTTAGGGACTCACATTCCTAGGTTAATAGGTGTCCCAAATGTGCTATGTTTATTGGCAAGTAAAGACAAGCTACCTTACATCTAAAATCCATCAAAGTTGAGCATCCCTTTATGTAATAGGAATTATATTTCATAGGTATGATTAATCCCTAATATATTACTAGGAATTAATGGGTCTTAACATCTACTAAATACTTTACTATGTGGGTGAAGGTAGTTACACTCAAAGAGGAAAATGAGAACTTAGTTTTAGAGTTCTATGATAGCATAATGACTAGGTTTAGGGTCCCCTCAAACATTAGTGGTGAAAATTTGTGTGAGTGGGCCCTTAATCATAGTATCTAATTCAATTATTCATCCAAATACTATCCACATGGCAATGGACTAGCTGAGTCCACCAATAAGAACTTGATTAGGATCATAAAAATGATAACGTAAGACAATCAAAGGGAGTGGCACACCAAGTTAAGTACTACCTTATGGGTAGATATGATTACTCCTAATAAGTTTAATTTTAACTCAGCCTATCTCCTTGTTTATGTTAAATAAGAAAAACTACCCATTTCAGTTGAATTGCCAGCCTTGGAGCTTGTACACCAACTTGAACTCATGGAGAATGATGCAATGGAAGTGAGGATGAATATGATGAGCGAGTTGGAAGAGACAAGAGACAATGCCATAATTCCATGTGGTCCAACCAATACCAAGTCAAAATATCAATTAATAAGATAACCTCTTTAAAGACCTTTCAACAAGGTGACATTGTACTTAAGTGGGATGAGGACTATGTCAAGCCAGGTAAGATTTCCAAATTTGATAGCCTTTAGAGTGGACTATATATTATTACCAATTGTAAGGAGAGAAATGATTTCTATTATCTAGATTAAGTGGTGAGTAACTCCCTGTTTCTATCAATGGGATGTTCCTTAAGTATTTTTATTAGAAGATCCAAGTTATCTTGAACATATTATTTAGTTTATTCCCCTAAGTGATGTTGCACATTATTGTTAGTTATTGGCTTATCCTAGTTCCTTGTTGTTGTGTGTGTTATTCCCAAAATCCATCACTTGTTTTTGGTGGACAACATACTGACCATTTTGGTCCTCCAAACCAAAAATCTCTCTTTTCTTTCTCAAAAAAGTTTTGAGAATTTAAGTTTTTCAAATATTCAAGCCTTTTTCAGCTAAGGAAGTCATAGGTTCAAAGGAAGTTCAAAACACTTAAGGCTTTTCCTTAGTGTTTTGAGGATGGTTCAACACCCAAGTTCAATCTTAAGACTTAATGGTGGGCTTCAAACAATTAGAATGAACCATTTTGAACCATTGAACCCCTCTTTTGCAAGGTTTAAAGGTTCAATGACTTTGGTGGACTTAAACAAAAGAAGGCTTCAAAGAGTTAACATTGAATTTTTGAACCATTGAACCTTGAAATTTGAAAGGTTCAAAAGTTCAAAGGTTCAATGGGTTCAAAAAGTTCAAAAGACTTGGAGAATAAAAGGATTCAAAGAGTGAATATTGAACCATTGAATCGTTGAACTTTGAACCAAAAGAGTTAAAATGTTCAAAGGTTCAACAAGTTCAATAACTTTGATAGACTTAAAAAAGGAAAGGATCCAAAAAGTTTGAAGCTTCAAAGGAATAGAATGAACTGTTGAACCTTGAACTAAAATAGTTCAAAAGGTTCAACGGTTTAAAGGGTTCAAAGAGTTAAAATTTTGAGCAAAAGCTTCAAGCAAATAGAGGAAGTGAAAGATTCCAGAAAGAAGTTAGAAGAAATGGTTCAACCAAAGAAGAAAAAGAAATTGAATGTGGCCCTTCAAAAAACATTGAACCTTTGAACCATTGAACCTTTGAACCAAAAGAGTTTAAGGTTCAAGGTTCAAAGAGGTTCAAACAACTGATGGCATCCACATTGATGTCAAATTTAGGGTGATGGAATAACCATTGGTTTTCAAAAGACCTGAGAATAAGCTCAATGACCAGCCCCAAAAGGAGCTGAAGGAGCTAGTATAAAGCAAGAAGATAGCCCTAAGAGTTTAGATCACCAGGAAGAGACAAAACATGGCAAAGAAAGAGAGAAAAACTATAAGAAATCCAAAAATATCTATAGGAGAGTTATTTCTAGTAGGTGGAATAGTCCCCCAGGTGGACATCAAAGAACATAAGCATTCAAAGGCGTGGCCTATTTTTTTACATTATGTAAGGGTGAATAGACAGTCGTGTAAATGTCATAAAGAAGACCAGACAACTCATGCTTAGGAAGAGACATTTGAGATGATTTAGAATGCCAAAGTCAATGCTGATGACCTATTCTAGCATGGCCCTTTCATAGATATTCAATGCATTCAATTCAGCATGGGCCATTTTCATGAAAACAAGTGCCCAAGTCTTTCTTGTGATGTTATATATTGCAATCTCTTATTTTTTATAAGGGAGATCTCTTTATTATTAGAAGCGAACCTCTACCCAAATTAAAAGGCAATCCTGAGACTTTGAGCTTAGACTGTTAATCATATTTTGTTAAATGAATGAGAAAGCAAGTGACCTTTCAGACTTTATGTTGGAATAAGCTTGCATCATCTAGGAAATTGTTCTTATGTATGTTTCCTAAATATAGTCTTGTCCATTTAATCAAACAAGTAGAACAAGTGAAAGTAAGCTGGAAGATATCTTTAAGCTGATTGTGGGAGACTTTGTGCTGTAATAATTGCCTTTAGTCTATGTTTTATGTAAAAGATAATAGAGAGACTTTGAGCTCTCTTTGTCCTTCATAATCCTTTACTTTGTTGTAGTTTTAGGTGCAAACTTTAAGTTGCACTTAATCCTACTATGTTCATTTGTCTTAATCAGTAAGAGAGACCACGAAAGACTTTATGCTTTCATTGGTTTCTTGTGGTTTTTGTTACTACCCAGGAAGAATCATGTTGTTTGCTAAATATCACTTCTAAAAGAAGAGAAGTGCCTTTTCAGTAATTACACCAGAATTCTCCTTTGTTTTGTGAACACCATCTCTAAAAAAAGAGAGATGGATAGTATGATTTCACCCCTGAGTGTATTTTTAGCTTATATATATATATATATATATATATATATATATATATATATATATATATATATATATATATATATATATATATATATATATATACACACACACACACATATATATGTGTGTATATATATATATATACATACATACATATGTATATATATATATATATGTATATATTATAGGGAACCTCCCCTTGTTGAGAGGAGAGATTTGTCTTAATCTGGCTGTGGCCACCACATCCATTTCATTTTATAAATATTCTTATGTTGTGGTTGATGCACCTATTTTTCCATCAGTCAGCTACTGACAAAATATTCACCCAACAGCTTTTGGTGACTCTGTTGGGGAATGACGTGAAGTAGGAAAGAATAAGACAGCTTCATGCCAACAATTTTTGGTGACTCCACTGGGGAATGACATGAAGTAGGAAAGAACAAGATAGCTTCATGCCAACAAATTTTTGGTGACTCCACTAGGGATGAACAAGTAATTTTGATCCTTTTCCAGCAGTTCCATGCCAACAATTTTTTGGTGACTCCACTGGGGAATGACGTGAAGTAGGAAAGAACAAGACAACTTCACACCAATAGTTTTTGGTGACTCAGCTGGGGAAGAATAAATAGTTTGAAGCCTCAAGCTTCAAATTGAAGCAATTCTAGTTCTTTTCCATATTCATTTTACACTCTAGTAGATCCACTGTACATGCGAAGCCAGAGAGCTCAAGGTATTGTTGACCCTGTAGTTGAGTTGGTATAACTAAGTAATTTTGATCTTTTTCCTCCACCATCTTGCCTTTAGCAAACCAAGAGTTTTCCTCCTACAAACATCAGGTCTCCAATACCAGGCAAATATTTTCTTTCCTCTACTTGTAGAGCTTTGTCTATATATATCCCATAGAGATTTATTATCCCTCCTTTCAACAACCATATCATGGCAGCTCGAGGCCCCTAGGTTAATAATTTTGGTCCCCTGAATCTGACCCTAGCTCTACATGAGCTACCCCATAGTTCAAGAAAGAATTTCCCCAAGTTCTATGGTGATGGGAAGGTTTATCCTAATGAACATATATCATCCTTTTGCATAGCCTGTGGTGTAATAGGTGTTGAATATGAAGGCATTGTAATTAGAATGTTCGTGGAGACATTGCAAGGAGTTGCTATAGACTAGTTTTATCATTTGTAAGCACAAATAGTGACTGACTGGAACACTCTCAAGGCCAAATTTGATGCCAAGTTCAAACTTGTAGAAGATGCACATGGCCTATTAGCTCAGTTTACACAAATAAAGAAGAAGCCTCATGAACCCAAGAGAGACTTCATTGCTAAATTTGACAAGTTAAGGAACAAGATTCCCATAATTGCTCAGCTGATGCTTGAGAATCTCAAATGCTTCTTCATCAATTTTTAGTTTCCTAAAGTGAGTTTTCTATTGAGGTGGGCTGGCCACATAGATCTTATTGTAGCTCAAATTTTGGTGACTGAAGTTGAAGATAATCTTATCTTGGTAGGAAAGATAAGAAGAGATCCTAATAGAATAAAATCTTCTTCATCTTTTAAATATTCTTTTATAGGCACCACTGATCGTATGGTGCAAAAGCTAGCAAATGAATTGCTAGCTCTAAAAAATTAAGTGACACAAGGGATGTCTGCTCCTCCTTCTTATCAGGATATACCAAGGAGGACATTTACCAACCAGTCATATTAGGGAAATGCTGCTAGAAATTAAGGGCAACCAAATCACCTTCCTCCCCCACTAGGGAAGCTTGCCATTGAAGCAGTACTAGGTAACTCAGTAGTTGGTTATCTTGAAATTGAATCTAATTTTTCTTTCCAACCTAAGTTGAACCAAGAATATGATGATAATCTCTTTGTATAAGGCCAAGAAGAATCAGTTGGTGACTCCAACATCAATTTTCTAAATTACTAGGATGAACACAAAAGTAAAGGTGAAGCATTTGATGGATCATACATAGTATTTACCAGGTCCCAAAACAAGCTAGCTCAACAAGTAGATAAAGGAGAAATAGGGGAAGAATCTCAACCAATAATTTCAATTGCTAAATGAGGAACTTCACTGCCTTTCCAATCAAAGGACCCGATGATCACCAAAAAAGTAAGTACCTCAAATATTCCTTCACCTTCTGCTTCAAATTCACAAACCATTCCTACACATAGTAAAGCCCAAATTGATAAAATGCCTTCCTCTATTTCAAATTCATTTTAGTCATTTGATATAATTGACCATGTTAAGAAGACTAAAATTCAAATGTCTGAGTTTGAATTCTTGCAATCTAACCCTAAGCAGTTGGATAGGTTAGTTCAATGCATCAAGCATAAAACTATCCCTGTAGGACAAGAAATTTTGGAAGTAACCCCTATTCCCCCAAAGAACACACCTACCTAAAATAATCTTGTGATTACTCCTCCAACTACCCCTGGAAAGACAAAACTATTTTATGTCTCCTTGCTGATAAATGGTCATCAGCTGAACAATTGCATTATAGACTTAGGAGCTTCTGACAATGTCATGCCCACCAAGGTGGAAAAATCTCTTGGTCTCACGCTAACTAAGACCTTTGGGAGATGTTTCTCTATGGAAAACAAATAAGTGCCTTTGTTGGGATAAATCAAAGATGATCAATTTGCATTTGAGGCCTTCCCAAATAAGAGAATCAAAATGACAGTCATGGTGGCTGACGTCCTAGCCTCCTATAGCATTCTTCTTGGGCAAATTTTTTATAAGGACACTGGTGGAGAATTGAGTATGAACCTGTCTGAGGTGAGGATCCCTGTCAAGGGTGTCATGTAAAGGCTACTTCTTGAGAAGGAATTGAATTACATTGTCACTCAAACATCAGCCCCTAAAGCTCAAATTTTGTTTGAGTCTTTAGGCATGGGTAATTACTTTTTGTCTACTGAAGACATTCCTATTTTAGTAGATGAAAGTTCCATAGGTGTCAATCCAAAAAATTTAAATAAGAAATCAGAAGAATTTGTAGGGTGCAGTACAGATGAAAAAGGATCTCTACTTCCTAATGAAGAAAAATTTGAAAGAAGATCAGATTCTAATGATGTTTGGATTCTAGAATTTGATGACAGTAATTCTTCTACTAGTTTTGGAGCTAGAATTGTTTTGATATCTCTTTAAAGAGATAGTTTTACATACTCATACAAGTTGCAGTTTA
Source organism: Torreya grandis (assembly GCA_037957365.1). NCBI lineage: Eukaryota > Viridiplantae > Streptophyta > Pinopsida > Cupressales > Taxaceae > Torreya > Torreya grandis. Next base: position 149,961 of record JARHVA010007109.1, on the reverse strand, counting down.
GCAACACTAACAACACTGTTGAGTATGAGTCTTTGCTTATTAGATTAAAGGCCACTCAAGCTAAAGGCATCAAGTAGCTTCACACCCAAGGAGATGCTGAGTTGGTGGTTTGTTAGGTGAGGAACTTGTATCAAACTAAGAATGAGAGATTGTGACATTATCGCAATCTGGTGTGGGACTATCTTGAAAGTTTTGATGCTTTCAATATTTTTGTAGTGCCTAGAGAGCTTCATAATCATGTAGATTCATTGGTTGTCTCTGCAACCCTCATGATTCCTCACAAAGACTTTAAACATCATAGTTACACTATCGAACTAGTCTTTCAACCAAGTGTACCTAATAATGCCAACCATTGGCAGGTATTTGATGTTGACAATCAAATCATGCGCTTCACTAGACCCGAAGAGTAATGAACTATGGTAGTGGACTATACTATTGTGTTTCAATTTCAGATAAAAAAACTCTTTGGCAAGAGAGCAAAGATTCATGGTAGAGATCGAGTCTTGTTAAGGGGCAAGAAGAGGAAACCAAAAGCAAGGCACAAAAAATTGGACTCCTGGTGGAGAAGACCATTTACCAATCACCAATTTTGGGGTGAAAATAGTGTCTTGCTAATTTATCAAGATGAGACACCATTTTCTCTACCTCATAGTGCACGGCATCTAAAGCACTTCAATCTTTGAAGTATCAGATAAGTCCAGTTGTACATATGTATAATTTTTGTATAGTCTTCCTTTTGTTTTGTGTTGCTCATTTATTTTTGGTGCCTTTCTTTTTAGGTAGCATGACTCCATAGCCCAATGGCATAGATGAAGGCACTAAGATTCTAGATTCTACTCCCTTTGATTATTTCAAAATTTTAATCGATGGAAGTTCCCCAACTGGAGCCAGTTGTTGTTTCCAAAATCCATCACTTGTTTTTGGTGGACAACATACTAACCATTTTGGTCTTGCAAACCAAAACTCTCTCTTTTATTTCTCAAAATAGTTTTGAGCATTTAAGTTTTTCAAATATTCAAGCCATTTTAGCTAAGGAAGTTGCAGGTTCAATAGGCAAGCTTTCTACAAAGGAATTTCAAAACACTTAAGGCTTTTCCTTAGTGTTTTAAGGATGGTTCAACACCCAAATTCAATCTTAAGACTTAACAACGGGATTCAAATAATTAGAATGAACCATGTTGAACCATTAAACCATTGAACCCTGCCTCCACAAGGTTCAAAGGTTCAATGAGTTCAATGGTTCAATGACTTTGATAGACTTAAAAAAAGAAGGCTTCGAAGAGTTAATGTTGAATTATTGAACCATTAAAACTTGAACTTTGAAAGGTTCAAAATTTTAAAGGTTCAATGGGTTCAACAAATTCAAAAGACTTAGAGAATAAAAATATTAAAAGAGTGAAGATTGGACCAAAAAGATTTCAAAGGTTCAAAGGTTCAATGAGTTCAATAACTTTGACGGACTTAGAAAAGGAAAGGATCCAAAAAGTTTAAAGCTTCAAAAGAATAGAGTGAACTGTTGAACCATCGAACCTTAAACCAAAATGGTTCAAAATGTTTAAAGGTTTAAAGGGTTCAAAGAGTTCAAAGGTTTAAAGGGTTCAAAGAGTTCAAAGTTTGAGTGGAAGCTTTGAGTGAATGGAAGAAGCAGAAGATTCTAGAAAGAAGTTCAAAGAAATGGTTCAACCGAAGAAGAAAAAGAAAGTGAATGTGGCCCTTCACAAAACATTGAACCTTTGAACCAAAAGAGTTCAAAGTTTAAAGAGGTTCAAGCGACTAGTGACATCCCCATGGACATTAAATTTAGGGTGATGGAATAATCATTGGTTTTCAAAAGACTTGAGAACAAGCTCAGCGACCAGCCTAGAGAGGAGCTGAAGGAGCTAGCATAAAGCGAGAAGATAGCCCCAAGAGCTTAGATCACTGGGAAGAGACAAAACATGGTAAGGAAAGAGAGAAAAACTATAAGAAATCTAAAAATATTTGTAGGAGAGTTATTTCTAGTAGTGGAATAGTCTATCAAGTGGACATCAGAGAATATTAGCATTCAAAGGTGTGGCCTATTTTTATACATTAAGTAAAGGAGAATGGATAGCCATGTGTCATAAAGAAGACTAGAAAACCCATGCCTAGGAAGAGACATTTGAGATGATTCAGAATACCAAAGTCAAGGCTAATGATCTATTCTAGCATGGTTCTTTCACAGATATTCAATGCATTCAATTTACCATAGGCCATTTTCATGAAAACAAGTGCCCAAGTCTTTCTTGTGATGCTATATATTGTAATCTCTCATTTTCTATAAGAGAGATCTCTCTATTATTAGAAGCGAAGCTCTACCTAAATTGAAAGGCAATATTGAGAATTTGAGCTCAGACTGTTAATCATATTTTGTTAAATGAATGTGAAAGCAAGTGACCTTTCAGACTTTATGTTGGAATAAGCTTATGTCATCTAAGAAATTGTTCTTATGTCTATTTCCTAAAAATAGTCTTGTCCATTTAATCAAACAAGTAGAATAGGTGAAAGTAAGTTGGAAGATATCCCTAAGCCAACTATGGGAGACTTTGTGCTGCCATAATTGCCTTCAGTCTGTGTTTTGTGTAAAGGATACTAGAGATACTTTGAGCTCTATTTATCCTTTGTAATCCTTTACTTTGTTATAGTTTTAGGTGCAAACTTTGAGCTGCACTTAATCTTGCTGTGTTCCTTTATCCTAATCAGTAAGAGAGATAATGAAATACTTTGTCCTTTCATTGCTTTATTGTGGTTTCTATTAGTACCTAGGAAGAATCTTGCTATTCATTGAATATCACTTCTGAAAGAAGAGAAGTGCCTTTTTAGTTATTACACTAGAATTCTCATATGTTCTATGAACATCATCTTTGAAAAAACAGAGTGGATGGTATGATTTCACCCTTGAGTGCATTTTCAGCTTTTACACACACACACACACACACACACACACACACACACAATATATATATATATATATATATATATATATATATATAATAAGGAACCTCCCCTTACTGAGAGGAGAAATTTGTCCCAATCTAGATATGGTCACCACATCTGTTTTGCTATATAAATCTCCTTGTGCTGTGGTTGATGCACCTATTTTGCCATTAGTCAGCTAGTGACAAAATATTCACCCAATAGTGTGTATTTGTTATTTTCTATTCCCTTATTTTATGTCTTCTTTTATTTTTTTAGTCCTCAAGTTATTAAAGATATTAATTAAATTTAAAGTGCATTCAATGTTCTTAATTTAATCATATATGATAAGTAAATAGATATTATGAGTCCCTTTTACCAACAAGTAGGTCAAGACAATTGAGTCACCAAAAACATTGACTACTTTCTTCCCTCAAGATTAGAAAGGATTCAACCCATGCATAAGAACCCAAGGACATAACTTTTGGTCATCTTTCTTATGTCCTTAAGGGGTTAAGATATTCCAAAGCATGGTCACTGATTGTCATACCAAATGCAAATGGGCCAAGATCTTGTCATGTCATGAAACACATAGTGGTTATCCAAATTCCCTATTTCAACTTGTGTCAAGTGTATTAATAGTGTTTGAGTGTGTGTGAAGGTCCATAATTATATTTCAAGTGGTATAAATAGTCTAATGTTCCATGATGGAGATGATTGAAGGTTGTAGTTGATGACTCACCATGAAGCTTTCTAGTGTATTCAAGATATGCAAGGTATGGCATGATCAAAATCTTTGAGAATTTTATGAAGTTACATGGGAGCATAATTTAAGTCTTTAATAGGTTATAAGGTCATTGTATAAGTGTTGAAATGATATTAATTTGAGATACCCTCTTGAAATCATGTATATGGTTTAAAAGGATAATATTTGACCTTAATGTCACAACACTTGACTTTAGAATGCCACTTAAACCACCATTAACATATTCAAGAGCCTTCATGAATCCAATTAGGCCATACCAAAGGTGTTTCATACACTAATTATACCATTATCACAAGTTACCACATGTAGTGTCCACTGAATGGGCCCCACATGTGTGGAAATGTGTCTCCTCAACTCCACAACATCATACCATGAACTTTCATACATTTCCTAACCCCTATTTTCCCTCCTCCTACATAAAAATAGTGGTTTGTGATCTGAAACATGAGAAAACATAGATAATTTATAGGTTTTAGGAGTATTATATGTGGTGAGGATCCATACAGTATGGTTTAGCTTAGGTGGAGTTAGGGATCTATAAGGGGAGTTTAGTATAGGCACATGTTGAATAAATCAAAGAGTTTTAAGGCAAAAAGAGACCAAGATCGATTCACTTTCCCCATTGAGCACATTGGCAAACATGGAGAGCACTTAAAGTTTGTGCTTAGTCTATACAAAAGAGAGAGAGAGGGTTCAATATATCGACCAAAAGAAGTGGACTTGATGAAATTCTAATCATGGGCATTGGTTGCAAGTTTAGTCTTCTAATCTCTATGAACAAATGCTAAGAATTTGGGTAGCTTGGTCATCACCCTTATCTACATAGGGAAAAATAAGTGGAATGGTTTCATTGATTTTTTGGTTTGTTTTATCAAACTGATGATGGTTCATCATTCCTCTAGTTCTACAAAGACTTTTCATGGTATCCTTAACCTTTGGTTCACATATGTGGGCATATAGAGATGTGAAATGTCTAAACTGCCAATATTTGTAGGCTACAAGAAAGGTTTCATTGATAAGGAGAAGTGTCCAAAGAATATGTCTAAAGGTAGAAGTGTTTTAAAGTATAATTATAATGTATTGAGACTATCCACACCTACTCAGTTTAACTTTAATATTCATAAGAATATCCAATCCTCCAAATGGTACTTTCAAGTGATATGACCTTTAGATTTGGGTTTCATTGCATAAGAAGGCAATGTATTATATAATGTAGGCTTTAAGATTATCAAATCCCATCAAAAATAACAAAGTGATGTTATGTTTAAACCAAGATATCCTTATCTCAATGTTTTTAAACTTCATCATAGCCCCCATAGGCCTAGAAACTACCAAGTTGCCCTCAAACACCTTCATAGTATTATTTGGCATATATTATTTAAGGTTTTTAAGAAAGTCCCAAGTTTCATTTTTCACTATGTATGCCTCATTGATGGCCTCCAAGTGTTATGATTTGGTTAGGTATATGCATAGGGTCCTTGTATGTCATCTTAGGTGTGAGATAATAGTAAATTTCAATCCCTTAAAGAGCCTCTCCCTTTTGACAATCTCATCACTATCATTTCACCTCAATTGTTAGCCCTAGATTTCATTTTCAAACTCCATATGATTTTACAGTCATCACCCATTGGTCAATATCCTCTATTCAAACCTTAGTCATGTGAATAAGGTTTAAATACTCCAATAGTTATAAGACACCATCAATTCTATGAGAAATGAGCTTGCATAATCATAAACCCTGTTAAATGAGTAAATCACCACCTACATGAAATGGCCTAAACCCACCTTGGTTAAGTCCTTCAATTTTATATGGTGATACCATAAGCACAAAAGATAGGGGTAAGATTAAACAAATGTCAACCTTATAGAAATGGATTCAAACATAAGACAGTCATGCAGACCTTAAATATGCTATGGATCCCATCTTCTAACTTAGAGACCTATCCCATATACCTGTAATCTATCAACACACACGATATAGTACACATAATACAATTGATGATTTATAACCTCAACCCTAGATATAAGACAATACATGCACATAAAATGGGAATATGTAACTTAAGAGGAAAGGTAAAATATGGAGGTCATCTCAACAAAGGCAAATAAATATATAGGGGTGTATTTTGGACTAAGTAAAGCTCACACAATCAATCAAGGTTGTTTACAATGTGAATGTCTTATATAAATGAGAGTAGTAATGCCCAAAATATATGAAAGGAGAGTCTATGGGGATAAATACACATCGAAACTCCTTAAGGTCTTACTTTTGGGTACCCTTGAGTAATAAAGTTGTTTAGTCTAAGTTGCAGACCTAGAAGCATATGAGATGTGGTATGATTATGTATGTAGGTGTGTTGGAAGGGTTAGAGGAGATTAGCCTTAAGGATATGATAAAGATTTAAATGTGATGTTTAGACTTTGATTACACCCCTATAAGAGATAAAATAAGTTACTTTGGGAACCAACATTAGCTACTACAATTCCATACCCTAGACAAAGTTGTTCAAGGCAGTTTATAGGAAAGAGAATGATTGACAAGAGCTCTGAGTAGATGAGAACATGTGAATGAGGTAGAGGTTGGATCAAAGGAGGTGTTATGAAGTAAGAGATCTACTTATACATCCATAGATGGCATGAGGTTCCAACACCTATTCTATCCCTAGAAGACCTATTTCCACTTGGATTTACACCCTTTGAGGAGATTTTTCAGCTCTCATCATCCAAGTGGCACAATTGAAACACCTATAGGATATGGGTATCCTAAAAATGAGGTGAATCTTTAGATAGGTCTAGATCTGTTGATGTACCACTTGTAAATCAAAACTACACCTCTGCTTGTGAGGGAAAAGGGGAGATAAAAGTGAAATTAAACTATCCTAAAGGAGGTGATGCACCAAATAATTTGATGACCACCAACTAGGTACATGTTAAAAATGAGAACAAGGGACTATCTAAACATACATTTCTCCAATTTGCATCTTCTCACATCAATATTTCATTATGAGGTTATGGATGAATGTTTAGGCTTGGAGGAATAAACAAGAGGTCTATAATGACACTATTGAATAGGCTAACTCACTCAACCTTGGCACTTCCTATAACACTTCACATGACCTGCAAGAAGAAGCTTTCAAACTACAAGTAGGTGAGAGAATGAGACAACATGCTAAGGAAACAAGAGTCATCACTAAGCAAGATCAATAATCCAAGTGAAACCCACTATGAATAGTCATGGAAGAGGTAAAAATCAATATTATTTATTTATCTATGGTTTGAAAATGAGCAGGGATTCACCATACTCAGGTGGGGCATAATTTACAAAGACCAAAATGGATAGTTCTTATATAAATTGAGAGAGATAGGAGAAGAAATAAGTCTAAAGGTCATAAGGATAGTTGTGAAGTTGATAAAATGAGTTAATTTTTCATGAGAAGAGGATGTGAAATGGACCATGTAAGGTCATAAGAGACAAGTGGCTTCCCAATTCATGAAACACATAAAAAGTGGCATGGAATTCCCTTTGCTGGCTAAAAAAATTACCTTCATGATTTATCGCTATTTTAATGTCCAAAAATTGACTAGGGATAGGTTTTATGATTTTAATGAGAGGGAAGTATTTCATACATGCCTCTCAATGAATGTTTTTAGTCTTACTCATTTGGAATATCTTACAAGTGGGCCATCACTGCCTATAGTCCAAGAAAACTCCTCTTTCAATCACCCTTCACACTTGGCTTCAAAATTGGCTTAAATTTTCCATGAAAATACATGGGATGGATTTTATGACACTTTTAAATATTCTCAATGGACTTATACTACTTAGGTATACCTTAAAATTCCATTAACTTGAATTTCTCACACTTCTCACCATCATGTTTACTATGCCAGTTTTGACTAGCTAAGATGAGATCTCTGGTAGGAAAACTTAGGAGTTTTTCTAAGGCATTAAATTTACATTGGGAGTTATCTTAAGTCTTGATCTTCCATTATATGTGATTATCATCTATTGGAACCTCCTATAACTTACACAACACACAAAATAATAAAAAATACCCTATTTTGTACTACATTTATAGAGTTTCATACAAATAAAAAGAATGGGAAGGAGCCTGAAATATTCCTATATAATTTTTAATCACTTTCATGTTCAAACTAGGCCATTAGATTAGCTTTCCATCTCAATTTCCTTCATTGGGTCCTTATCCAAGGGTTTACAAGGGTTTAGGTCTATTTACCCTCTTAAGTTATGTTCATGAAGGTTTGAAGTTGTAATTTCAAAAAAAATTCACAATAATTATCTTCATTACCTTGATAAAATCTATAAAACTCTTGGATCTCCATGCAAAGCATTAAAAGAGAAATGAACACTTCAACTTGGCCTATTCAGCTTGTTTTCTCATTTCCTACATGAATACATTATCCTTGAGCCAAAAGTCACTTTATCTAGGGTTTATATACATTAAAAAATATTATAAATATCTATTATGACCACATAATCATTCTCCAATACATTATAAATATTTCCTAATGTTATAAATGAAAGTGACCTATCATTTAAAAACTAGGCCTAACCATGCCTAGTAGGCCTGAGTTGTCTTTGAGTCAAAATATGACCTCTTCATGCTTCCTATGCATTATAATATCTTATAAACATCAAAATTCATCATATAAACATGTTACAACTATTTATAAATCTTATCTCATGATATAAGTGAAAGTGGTTCTCTATTTGGCTTTAGGCCTAACCATGCCTATTAAGCATGTCTGCACTTTTGAAGGTTTAAGCCTCCTTGTTGGGATTTATCCATTTTTGATATGTTTATTATATTTTATTATGTGTAAATAAAATATAAAAGCCTATTATAAAGGTCCAACCAACCTATATTTCACCCTTCACACTCATTTCCCAAGACTGCAAGTTTCATCCACAAAGGGAGTGCAATTTGTTTAAGACAAAAAAGATGGCAATCCCTTATTTCATAAAAAAATTGTGATTATTTGAAGAGGTTATCCAAGTATTAAAAATTTCATGTACAATTTTTGAGTATTTTATAACATCATCTGACCCTTCAATTCCTTAAAGACCCAAGATAGACCTCTATGAAGCCAGACTGTGTAGGATTTCAAGATATGGATTGTGTGCAGTATTTAGAGCTCCTTATTTGTTCTATATATAATATAAATATCCTTTATGTACTTCCATGGTAATAATTAAGGTTATCCAATCTCCATTCCACACTCTGACCCTTCATATTCTTTCTTGGCATACTCATCTCTTTACCTTCATTAAGACTAGGCATTTAGCTATAGGTGCACACAGGACCTTAAGGAGTCTATGTAAGCTCATTTTACATTTTTTGGAGATTATGGGGGTCATAATGGTATTAATGGATTTATCAGGTTTTTTTCACAACTTCAACACTCTATATACCCCTCCATACACTTTGTTGAGACAAGATTGAGCTTCATTGTTGACTATATTTTCTTGCTTTGGAGGTACAACTATAGGTGTATGGTGGGGTCATATCCTGCATCTTGACCTATATAGATAAAAATTTAACACAATTAGGTTTATTTTAACCATTTAATACCTTTTTCCTTGAAAAAAATCCTATATTCCATCACCTATAGACCATGTTTATTCTATTGTCTACCTACAATTAGTTGTAGGTGGGTATTTCAAGGCTTAAGACACCTATAGGTGTATGTGAGATTCAATTAATAGTATATCATCCTATTTAGATGATTTATTAGGTCATAAGTACTCCTTTAAACCATTTTAAAACATTCAAATATGTTGGTAAGGTCTAGTTTGTAACTTTGGGTGAAAAAGATCTCTTTTGGACTTAAGCTTGTAGGTGATCACTCCTTGAATTTAGTGATTTAAGGTGCATCTTTGGGCTCCTCTAACAAAAAAACCAAATGATAAAATAACCTAAATTATTTTAAAAGTTGTGATATTATGATATTTAAATAATTCAAAGTCATTTAAAGGCTTCAAAACTCTTTAAAACACCTTTATAAGATATCCACAAAATGGATTGAACCTTTATTTTGTGATTTTAGGGAAATAATCCTAAATAGTGTCATTAGATCTTTGGAAGGTGGTTATCAACTTACATTTGCCAATAAAAACCTCAAATATGTTTTAAATGATTAAACATACATGTTTTAACTCCAAAAAAGGATTCACCATGCTCCAATTTCTCCATACAGATACCTTTACATCTTTGTGATCCCACCTATAGGTGGTTATTGTCATATACAAGTAGAAAATGCAACATTGTATGCAATGAGTGATGAGGATGGGTAGTATAAATGGGGGAAGACATTATATTTATCCTAATATATTTTAAAACTTTAAAATAAAAATTAGTTTATCATGAAAGACTTGAAACAGGGTCTAAAACTCCATCTTAGTATTTTGCTCTCCTGTAGGTGCTAATGGAGCTGTAGGTAGGCATGAGACTATGTTAAGTGCTAAAAATGTTGATTCATGTTATCCATAATTTATTTTAAGAACTTAAATCTATTAACCATCTGATAAATATTTCTCCATGACCATTTAAATTTATTTCACTCTCTTATGAATGTGTTCAAGCTTTAACACAACCCATCAAATGACTATTTATGACAGTCATATGCTAGACTAATTGCATGGCACTTTATGATTTCATCCTCATGAAAAAATTCTTATAGAATAATATTGAAAGGTGAGATAACTGAGAGTGAATTTAAAACATGTAAAAAAAACCTATCATAACCTTTAGAACTCATTATCAAAGCATGTAAATCTGAAAATGGTGAAAATAGGCCTGTCACACAGAAAAGTGTCTTCTCTTGAAACTTGAGATACTTGGCCCATAAAAACACTTTGAAATTATAAAAAAACATTACTAAAATTATAATAGTGATTAAAAATCCTATGGAATCAATTCCAATATATGGAATATATGAAATCATCCAAATAAGAGTGAAACCTATAGGGTGCACATATTGGCAAGTAGAAAAACATAGTCAACTTGTTGGATATTGTTCATAAATAATGGTGGAAAAATATTATAAATATTATTATTTAAATTTATCTCTCTAATTTTACTACCACCTCCCAAAATGTTTTTGCTTGAAACCTCTGCAACTATCCGTACCAAGCATTAACCTGCTAACCACTTCTATGTGTCTAGAAAGGCAAAGAAGGAGCATAATAGTTTTAGATATAAAATGGAAATTAAAAATAATTTAAATAATTTAATTGAACCTAAGGAAGATGAAGAGACATTTCATGTCATTATCCCATTTTTTACCTTCCCTCATGGGCCGTGCAAGTGCCAAACTCCCCTTTTTTAGTTGATTACTTGATCTTCAGTTACATAACCTACAAGTTTTAGATGAGATTGATATTATTGATAGGGATTCTGACCTATTAGATGTTTTATATGAAATGATGGCACTTGGACACCTTGGAAACCATGCCACTTGAATTTATAACCCCTAAAATAACATTAAAAGACATAAGGACTAATATGACTAAGACCAAAGCTAATATAACATCAAATTACATCAAATGGACTATAACATACCCCATGAAAAAATATTATACCCATAAAAACACCTAAAACTCAAATTTTTACCTATAGAGGCCCTAATTTGACCTTCAGGGTCAAATTTTGTCAACAAATTGGTGACTCATAGGGGAAGTATGCATGTCATACTAGCTAGACCAGTAGCCTTATCATTCCATTGGGTTTAGGGAGTCATCTGAAGCCTAAGAAAAAAAAGAGGACCATTTACCACAATATTTTATCAATAAAATACCAATTGACTAACTCAACCACACAAAGAAAAGGAAACACAAAATAAAGTAAATAAACTAACAAAACACACACACACGCGCGCGCGCGCGCGCGCGTGTGTGTGTGTGTGTGTGCTCAAGGTACTTAGGGGAATTAGAGAAATAAAACACTATGAACAAATAGAATATAAGCATACCTCCTTTACAAAATCAAAAGGAATGTTTCTTGAACCTTCTTCTTCATGAGATGAGTTAAAGTTCCAAGCATGTTGCTTTTTGAATTGGATGCTCGGTAGATCAGACCTATTCCTTGGCACTTCATTTGATCTTATCTCAAGTAGATCATCCTTAAATAGGTCTCCAATGTAGATATATTCCTCCTAAACTTGTACACATACCTCATACTACTGTCCACTCTTCATCTCATGATCAACTTGCATCTTCTTGGTAAGCATGGCTTCAAGAGGAGTGGTTTCTTGTTCCTTATAAGATTAAGGCCAATAGGAGCTTGTTACATCCTTCAAAATTTGATGTGTTCCTCCCAAATGATTGAGAAGATGATAACCCATATTGATTATTTCAAACATATCATCATGCAATGTTTATGCTTCTTGAAAGGATAAAACTAAAAATTTGTTTTTTATTTGCATACTCACTTTAGTGCCAAGGTTGCCTTCTCCATCTTTGAATATATCATAGCCTCCTTGAAGAGGAGTATAACCTATTTTAATGACTAAAAAAAATTCATCCAAAGGATTATTAAGAACTTGTTCTTGCCCATCCATGATATCTTGGATAGTGATGGAATAACCAATGGTGATTTCCTCTTCTTTGGCAAAAGGAAAACACTCTTCCATATCAACCCAATCAAAAGTTTATACATAATAAATAACCTCTTATTTATCACTTAGTACATATTGAAGGCTCTCAAATTTCATCTCAACTATCATAACATGATTTTTCTTCTCAAGGACTACAAGATCTTCAATCTCCTTCTCCTTCTTGGTGATGCCAAGACTAGGCATCTTGTAATCATGTGACTTAGTCCAATGAGGCTGCCAAAGAGATATACTTTATTCAAGAAAGAGTTATAAATTTTTATCAAAAAAATACTCCTATGTATGTTCCCATACCATATGTTGATCAAGGCAAAGGGTGATCAGGTGAGGACAAGATGAACTAGTTGGTAGAGGTGGAACAAAGAACTCAATATCAGATTGCGAATGAATTGTGGTGGATTCTTTTGGGAGTTATTGAAGAATGGGAGGAAAATCTTAGGATAAAATATCTTGGGTTTATTAAATTCATTTTAAAATCACTTCAATCACATCTAATTTATACTAAAAACTCTCTTGAGGAAGGTTAGATGGGGTGTGTTTAGGCATAGGATATTCTTTTGGCTCTAAACCTGCCATCACACCTTGACTTAGCAATTTCATCCTTGACTCGAACTCTTCAATTTTATTGGATAGGTTCTCTTGGAATTTTTTTTGTGAAGTTTATAGGCATCATCATGAGCATAAGGATTACAAGAGGGTTGACATGGAAGACATGGAGTCTCTTGAGGAAGGGTGGGAAGGGCTTGCATAGGGTCAAGCTCTTTCTCAAATTCACACTCTTTATCAACTATTTCATCCCCTTTATTTCCCCATGATTAAAATACATTATTATGTTATGATTATGAGTTTAGTATTTAGGTAGTGATGCACTTTAAGGATTGGATGAAGTGTTCAAGAAACTTGGGACCTCCTTAGGGTTGGACTCTCCACCTTATCTCCAACTTGGAATCTCATCTCTAGAGATATTTTATTGAGGTGGGGATGTAATGGGATATGGAATTGAGGGATTAAATTACACTTGATTTTATGATCATATGGACTATTTCATATAACTATTTTCCAACTCAATATACCTATCAATATTTGATTCAAAACCCAAGTTTGTATTTCCAACTCTCTCTTATAGCTAATTGGGGAAAAGATGACTTTGATAAGCTTGATTGGGCTCATGAGTAGGGGTCAATTAGGACTAATATCAATCTTGGGGAGGTGTATATAAGTTTTGATATACTTGGTGAGACTTATCCTCATGAATTATTATCTTATCTTACAATGATGCAATCAAACCACCCACATCAAGCATCTCACTTGTAAGCCTTGGCTAATTGGATCTCTCAATAGGTTCCCACTCTCTTTTGACCATATCTAATTAATCTCTCACCTTATGAATAATATGACTAGGAACATTTAGACCATGTCCCCTTGGTGTATCAAGATATATTATGTACTTTTCATAGCCCAAAAGAGTTTGCTTGAAGGTTGAAATGGACTGAGTTGAGATGTGTCTAGGTTGACTAAGAGGAGTAAGGTATTGAGAAGGCTGATTATATGTATGACAAAACCCATAAAAATGATGGTAAGTATCATATTATATCTGATAATGATACTATAAAGGTTGATAAGAATCATACAAATGCTGATGGGGAATGCCATAAGCTTGAGATGTCTCATCAACTTGTGTAAAACAATACTCACCACCAAAATTAGCCATGAAACCTCATTGAAAGGAAGAACACAAAGAAAAATATTACCAACAATCTTCAAAAGGAAAACAACACAAAAAATTTTCAACTTCTTGGACTTGTTTGTAAGAAAGCATAGTCTCTAATTAGCCTTGGGATGACTTTTTTGAAATCATTGGAGTAGGTTATACTCCTCTTAAAGGATGATATGATCTTATAAAAAATGGATAAGTCAACCTTGACACTCAAGTGGGTATACAAATAAGAAGTAACTTTTCAATTTTTTCCTTTCAAGAGGCATATGCATCTCATAATGATATATTTGAAATCATCAAAATGTGTTATCATCCTCTCAACTAGTTAGGAGAAACACATCAACTCTTGAAGGATGGAACAATCTTCTATTGGCCTCAATCTTCTAAGTAGAAATAAACCACTCCTCTTGAAGACATACCTACCAAGACGATGCGATCTGATCATGAGATGAAGAGTGGGAAACACTATGAGGTATGTATACAAGTTCAAGAGGAATATATATAAATTGGAGACCTATTTAAGGATGATATACTTGAGAGAAGATAAAATTAAGTGCTAAGGAATAGGCTTGATCTACCGAGCATCCAATTCAAAAAGCAACATGCTTGGTACTTTAACTCATCTCATGAAGAAGAAGGTTCAAGAAACATTCCTTTTGATTGTGTAAAGGAGGTATGCTTAGTTTATAGTTGTGCATAGTAGTTTATTTTTCTATTTCCCATAAGTACCTTGAACACATCTGTGTGTGTCTTGTTATTTTATTTTCTTTATTTTGTGTGTGTCCTTTTCTTTGTGTAGTTGAGGTAGTCAATTGGTCTTGTATTGATCAAAGCTTGTGGTAAAAGGTCCTCTTATTTGTCTTAGGCTTAAGATGACTCTCTAAACCTAATGGAATGATAAGGATACTTATCTAGTTAGTATATAAGGTATACTACCCTTATGAATCACCAATTTGTTGACCAAATTTGACCCTCTAGGTCAAATTGGATCCCCTATAGGTAAAAACTTGAGTTATAGGTTTGTTTAGAGGTCTAATATTTTGTCATGGGGTATGTTATAGTCCATTTGATGTAATTTGATGTTATATTAGCCTTGGTCTTAGTCATATTAATCCTTATGTCTTTAAAATTAATTTTAGGGGTCATAAATACAAGTGGCATAGTTTACAAGGTGTAAAAGTGTCCTAATTTACTCTCAAATGTCCAGTCTCAACTGAAAGTTGTAGGTTATCTAATTGAAGATCAAGTAATCAACTAAAAAAGGGGAGTTTGGAAATTTTATGACCCATGAGGGAAGGTGACATGTGGGAGAAGGTTGTGTAATGTCTTTTCATCTTACTTAGGTTCATTCACATGCTTTATATGTGCCATTTTTGAGCTAAAACCATTCTTCTCCTTCTTTGTATTTCAAGACACATAAAAGTCATTAGTAGGTTTGTGTTTGGTACAAACATTTGAAGAGGTTTCAGGTCTAACAATTTTGGTATGTGGTATTAAACTTAGATATATCCATTTCAATAACAATATTTTTAATAATTGTTAGCCATGCTATATGAACCATCTCTAACAAGTTGACTATGGTTTTTTACTTAACAGCCTATGTACCCTACAGGTTTTGATCTTATTTGAATGATTTTGTATAATCCAAATGTTTGGATTGATTAAAAAGTATGTTTAATCCATATTATAATTATTTCCATGTTTTTTATCATTTCAAAGTGTTTTGATGGGCCAAGTATCTTAGGTTGTAAGAGAAGACACTTTTCTATGTGTCAGGCCTATTCTCATCATTTTTAGATCTCCATGATTTGATAATGATTTTTGAAGTTTATGATAGGTTTGTTTACATTTTTTCAATGAACTCTTAGTTCTCTCACATTTCAATCTCATTCTCTAAGAAAATTTTCATGAGGATGCAGTTGGAAAGTGCCATGGAGTTAGTCTACTATATGATTGTCATATGCAGTCATCTGATGGGTTATGTTAAAGCTTGAACATGTTAATAAGAGAGTGAAAGAGAATACTATCGTGGTGGACACATATTTATCACATGGTTGATCATTTAAAGTTCATAAAATAATGTATGGATAACATGAGGTAACCTTTTTAGGACTTAACATAGTCTCCTACCTGCCTACAGCTCTATTAGAACCTATAAGAGAGTAAAATACTAAGATGGAGTTTTAGAACTTGTTTAAAGTATTTCATGATCAATGAATTGTGTTTGGAAATTTTGATAGGATCTTAGGATAAATGGAAGGTTTTCACCCATGTCTACTTCCCATCCTCATCACTCATTGTCTACAATGTTGCATTTTCTGCATGTATATGACAATAACCACCTACAAGTGGGATCATAGAGATGTAAAGGTATCTGTTTGGAGAAATTGGAGCATCGTGTATCCTTTTCTTGAGTTATAACATGTATGGTTGATCAATTCAAACCTATTTTAGGTCTGGATTAGAAAATTTAAGTTGAGAACCACCTTCCAAAGATCTAATGATAGTATTCTAGATTCTTTCCCTAAAAGCACAAAATAGAGGTTCAAGCCATTTTGTGGATATCTTATAAAGGTGTTGTCAAGAGTTTTGATGACTATAATGCATTTGACTTGTTCCAATATCATAGGATCATAAATTTAAAAATAAATTAGGTGATTTGATCATTTGGTTTTCATGTTAGAGGAGCCAAAAGATGCACCTTAAACCACTAAATTTAGATAGTGATCACCTATAGGTCTAAGTCCAAAGGAGACCTTTTTCACCCAAAGTTTCAAACTAGACCTTGCCAACATATGTGAATGTTTTAAAATGGTTGAAAGGATTAATTATGACCTAATATATCATCTAAATAGGATTATAGACTCTTCTTTGAATCTAAGATACACCTACGGGTGTCTTAAGCCTTGAAATACCCACCTACAACTGATTATAGGAAGATAGTAGGTTAAACATGGTGTATAAGTGATGGTATATAGGAATGTTTTCATGGAAAAAGGTCTTAAATGATAAAAATAAACCCAATTGTGTTTAATGTCTGAGATCAAGATGCAGGATATGACCCCACCATACACCTACAGGCTTACCTCCAAAGCAAGAAAATACAGTCAGCTATAGAACTTAGTCTTGTCTCAATACGGTGTATGTAGGGGTATATGGAAGGTTGAAATGGTGAAATAAACTTATGATCATCTCAAATAAAAACATTATGAACCCCATAATCTCTAAACAATGTAAAATGAGCTTACATAGACTCCTTAAGGTCATGTGTGCACTTGCAGCTAAATGTCTAATCTTAATGAAGGTAAAGAGATGAGTATGCCAAGGAAGAATATGAAGCATCAGAGTGTTGAATGGATATTTTATCACCTATATAATTAACATGGTAGTATATATAAGATTTTTATAGTGGATATAGAACATAGAAGGAGCTCTAAACACTGCACATAGTCCATATCTTGAAACCCTTCACAGTCTACCTTCATAGACATCTATCTTGGGTCTTTAAGGAATTGAAGGGTCAAATGATGTTATCAAAGACTCAAATATATTACATATAATTTTTAATACTTAGATAAATTCCTCAAATAATCACCATTCTTTGAGGAAATAGGGGAGTGCCCTCTATTTTATCTTAGACAAAGGGCACTCCCTTTGTGCATGAAACTTGCAGTCCTAGGAAATGAGTGTGAAGGGTAAAATATAGGTTGGTTTGTCATTGATGAGAGGTTTTTAGAGTTTTTTTAGACATAATAAAACATAATAAACATATAAAATAGGGATAAATCCCAAAAAGGAGGCCTAAAACTTCAAAAGTATAGATATGCTTATTAGCCATGGTTAGGCCTAAAGCCAAATGGAAAACCACTTTCACTTATATCATGAGATAAGATTTATAAAAAGTTGGAACATGTTTATAGGATTAATTTTGATGTTTCTAAGCTATTATAATGCAAAGGAATCACAATGAGGTCATATTTTGACTCAAAGATAACTCAGTCCTACTAGGCATGGTTAGGCCTAGTTTTCAAATGATATGTCACTTTCATTTATAACCTTATGAAATATTTGTAATGGATTGGAGAATGATAATGGGGTAATAATAGACATTATAAGCTTTTGGAATGTACATAAACCCTATAAAAAGTCACTTTTAGTTTATGGACAATTTAAGCATGTAGGAAATGAGAAAATAAGCTCGATATGCCATGTTAAAGTGATCATTTCTCTTTTAAAGCTTTGCATGGAGATCCAAGAGGTTAAGAGGTGTTATCAAGGGTACTTAAGATCATTTTTGAGGATTTTTTTAAAAATTCCAACGTCCAATCCGCATGAACAAATCTTCAGATGGTAAATAGACTTAAACCCTTAAAAACCCTTAGATAAGGACCCAATGAAGGAAATGGAGATGGAAAGATAATTTTATGGCCTAGTTTGACCATGAAAGTTATTTAAAATTATATATTACTTTTTAAATATCCTTTCCATCCTTTTGAGTTATACAAAACTATACAGATTGAGTACAAAATAGGTTTTATTTTGTTGTGAAGGTTTCAGGAGGTTCCAAGAGATGACAATCACATGGAAGGGAAGTTAAAGAATTAAGATAAATCCCCATGTCAATTTAATTCCTTGAAAAAACTCCTAACTATGTCTACTAGATCTCTTATCTCAGCCAATCAAATCTGGGATAGTGAACATGATGGTGAGAAATATGAGAACTTCAAGTGGATGGAAATTTAAGGTATACTTGAGAATTATAAGGCCATGGAGGTTCTTTCCAAGTGTCATCCACTCCCTCCCATATATTTTAATGGAAAAATTAAGCCAATTTTGAAGCCAAGTGTGAAGGGTGATTGAAAGAAGAGTTTTCTTGGACTACAAAAAATGATGGCTTACTTCCAAGAGATTAAAAATGAGGACTATAACCAATGAATGGAGAGGCATGTATGAAATCCTTCCCTCTCATTCCAATGATTAGAACTATCCCTATTAAATTTTGGGACATTCAAATAGGGCTAAATCATGAAGGTAGTTTTCTGAGCCAACAAAGGGAATTCCATGATACTTTACATGAGTTCCATGACTTGGAAAGCCACTTTTATCTTATAACCTTTCATGATCCATTTAAAAACCTATTTTAATGCATAATTAACTAATTTTATTATCTTGACAAGTGTCTTTGTGACCTTTGGGCTTCTCTCTTCTCCTCTCTCTCTCAAGTTCTATAAGAACTAGCCATTTTGGCCTTTGTAAATTATGATCCACCTAAGTATGATAGAGGCATTCTCATTTTAATAAAATGGATCAATAAATAATATTTAATTTTATGTCTTCCATGATTATTCATAGTGTGTTTTACTTGGATGATTGATCTTGCTTAGTGATGACTCTTATTTCCTTAGCATGTTGTCTCATTCTCTCACATATTTATAGTTGGAAAGCTTATTCTTGAAAGTCATGTGAAGTGTTATAGGAATTTTTAAGGTTGTGTGAGTTATCCTATTAAATAATTTCATTATATACCTCTTGTCTAGTCCTCCTAGCCTAAACATTCATCCATAACCTGATAATGAAATATTGATGTGAGAATATGCAGATTGGAGAAGTGTATGTTTGGTTGGTCCCTTATTTTCATGTGTAACATGTAGATGGTTGGTATTCATCAACTTATTTGGTGTATCACCTCCTTTATGATAGTTTACTTTCAATTTTCTCTTTACCTTTTCCCTCATAAGCATATTTGTAGTATTGATTTATAAGTGGTACATCAAGGGAGCTATCCCTATCTAGAGATTCACCTAATTATTAGAGTACCCACAACATAGTGGTGTTTATATTGTACCACTTGGATGAGGAGAGCTGAGACATCTCCTCAATGGGTGAAAATCTAAGTGCTAACAAGACCTAAAGGCCCATTTAGTTCTATGACCATACCTCCACCTCAATAATAAGTCCAAACCTTTAGGTATATTTAATATAATGTGGTATGTGTGGGAATATTTTTAAGACACTAGAAAAGGAATTTTAGGTAGAGGAATGCAATGAAATAGTACTTTTGGGTCATATCCCTCTCCTGATTTCCATTTTTCTATTTATGTAGGCTGAATTGCAATTTCAAACACTTGTACCTTACACATAAAAGGGACCCATGCCTAGGGCTCTTATAGAACTTGAACACACCTATGGACTCAAAATACATAAATAAATGAGATGGGTTGAGGGTAAAAAATTTATAAATAAATGTTAAGAAGGTAACCTACTCAAACTACCTAGCAAGGAAATCAAGGCATACCTTCCAAAACTAGTATCTCCATACACACTTTCCATGGGACCCAAAGCTATTTAGGAAAGAAAAAGGGATTAATGGGCTACATATTCATAATAATAAGTTTTGGTTTGGAGGTCCATACTGTATAAACCATCATTAATATGGTGGACCTACAAAACCATTCTTAAACCCTAGATTATACGTTTTAATATAATTATGCCTCAAAATGAATTCAAGTGGAGTTATTGGGCTATGAAATGGTCCTAATGGTCTCCCCAAGTCTTTTAAGCACGTTAATTACATATTGGCTTGCACATTTAGGGGATATATTATATGGACTAGGCTTGGGAAAGTTATTTTAAGCATGCAAGAAAGGAGATGGGAAATATTTGCATTCACCATGGGTGTTTTAAGAGAGAGGGGGTTGAAAATGTTTCAAATAACCTCATATTAGTCACATATAGGGGCCTCCATTACTAGTTACTCTTATATATAGACTTGGGTGTCTAAATGAAGGACTATATACATGCAAAAGAAATAAAATGGACTTATCAAGATAAAATAGATGATATAAAGGACTTGAAAGGTGATTCTGATGTTAATAATAGTGGTTAGGTTCCTCAAAAATCCAAGTTAAGACCAAAACTCACAAACCCTACACTTATGCTTATTGATCTAGCATCCTCATTGAGATAGTACTACTTATAGCATAGAGTGGAGAGAAAATGAGATTAGAGGACACATCAAACCTTTAATGGAAATATAATTAGGTTGTTTTATAAGTTTGGGTCATGTTGGCTTATAGGTGATATGCCACAACTTATCCTTTTGGCTTATAGACACATCAAGATTGCCTAGAATGCATGGTTTTCACACAAGGGGAAAATTCACAAGCTCGTAACTATAAATAAATTATAAATAGGGAGATAATCACTTTAGGATAGGCGGGGGACCTTTTCTATAAGTTATAGTGGAATTGGTTTAGAGGTTTAGGCCCTAACCTCTATGAATCATTATTATGAGTCCTGGATACTCTTAAACCTCCTTAAAACCCTAATAAGGACCCAACTAGAAATATTTGGGATAACATGCATCCAAAATCATTAGAATAACTTTGAAAAAACTTGAGTCATGCATCCCACTTAGAGAATATTATTTCCATGGTATTGGTCTATATGGACAATGTACAAACACCTCCAAAAATTGAACATTTTCAATATTTTGAGAAAGCGATGAAGTGCATAACTTGGTAATAGGTTAAGAGTCATTAGAGGGGATTGTATAATAATTTTTTCATATTCTCATATCACAAAATGTCCAAATTAATACCTATATATTCTTTTACAAACCTCCACCAATCATCTAGTCTATAAAAGATTGTGAAGGTGGCCTAGTCATCTAGGTGAAGTGAGATTGCAAGTATAAACTATTTAAAAGGTATATATTATAATATGAATGATTGATTTAAGTAGAAAAAAATTTAACTTATATAAATTGAAGGTCTGATTCAATCCTTATGACTCCCAAATAGTGAATGAGCAAAAACTAGGCTACTAATACATGAGGCCTACTTAGCCAACAAAATATAGAATATCATGGGAATAGAAGGCCATTATGGAGTTAATTTGATATCATGAGACATATATAAATTACCTTTGAGGTAATAATATTACATATTAATGGGAATTATAAAGGATTTTGGGTGGTTCTTGAACATAGCTAATGTGTAGATAAGGATATTTACTTAATGCCTCATGATGAAGGCTTAATTATACCTCTTTAGATGCTTGGTAACTAATGAAATGGAAGGGATTTGATTGAGGATGGAATTAATGTGATATTAATGGGCCAAAAATTATTAAAATTAGACCCCAAATTCTATAAAAATCTCATTCAATGCCCCTGTCAATGCAAGTAATGCATAAGAGGAGAATGGAGGACCGTTGTAATAGATAAATGAACATTATGGCCTCTTCATACCACTTTTATGGTAAGATTAATTTCTCTCTATTATACACAACTCTATATATTCAAGCATTAAGTCCTTTATTTTCATCCCATAGATGGGTGTAGCAAAACACTGCCAAATTATATCTTGAGCCTTGAGAGTCACTAAAGAAAGATTAATTATAGACTTTTTATCATTATTATTGTGTATTATAGTTGTTAACTTGTATAAAATTATGATTTTCATCTTTGTTTTCAAGTCCTCTCTTTCACCTAGTGTTATACTGTCACCCTGTGTAGGTCATACGAAATGTTGATAGGTGGTAGTTGTGAGTTGATTGTTAGTATCTCAAGTAGACCTTCCTTCCATTGCCTTCAATTTGTAGACCTTACACATAATGTAAACTTGAAATACTCATTTTTAGGAGTGTATCATGAAGCCTTTTTGTTAATTGTCTTTAATTCGGTTCACTAAGTGTTTTTAAAGATCAATTAAGAGAAGATAACTGAATATTGGTGTGTCACCACACTTAAAATAGGCTTTACTTTCATGTTTTCATCCTATATATTTTCATCCCAATATTATCAAGTCTTAAGAGAAGATTTTAAGTTAATATATCAGGGGAGCTATCCCCATAAGCTAGAGGTTTGGTCTTACTACAAGGCACCCACAATCTTTAGGCTAATCCCATGTTAGTCCAAGATTGAAGAGAATTTAACTATCTCATTCAAAGGGTGTAGATTGGAGTGATAACATTACTATCAATATATCCCTCTTATTTGGATAGTATCCCTCCCAAAGATGATCTAACACATCCTTCATTTGGTGTCATTACTTGTGCTTATTTTTAATTAACTATATGTTTTGAGACATCATATTTAGTACTTATTTTTTCTATTTGGTCATTTATTATTAGTATTATTATTAGGGGAGTCTAGGAGTAGGTATGAAAATATATGTATGTCATGATTATGATCATCATGACCATGGATTAATTCATCATAGATTTAGTTTCCATCATGGGTGGACATATTGTTTTATGTTTGAAATCCGGTCATATTAGTAAAAGAAGAATAATAGGATTTATTATTTCCAATCTAATCAACTTAATTATCTTGAATATGATTTAATCCATTATGTTGATCAATGTTAAGATGATCAGAGTTGCAACCAGAGCATAAAGATGAAAGTGGGTTGAATCTTAACTCAATACTTATATCAATCCATAAAAAATCATGCTCTTGGTCATGAACTAATATGTGTGGGTTCTCAAAAAATTTATTATTATTCTTAGAGTATTATTAATGGCCTCCTTCTTGAATGCCTTGATTTCTTTTGAATTTCATAGCTTCAATAAAAATTTAGTGGACACCTTGGAATTGGCCTCTTCATTATCATTTCCCATCAACTTAGGAAAAGTAGATGAAGATGATAAAGTTGAATCTCTAAATAGCCTTGATTTAGCTTCAAGCCTTGCATTTACTACAATGACATGTGACTTTTAAGTGTTAAGGAATGATATCCCTATGACCATTTTGCAATGTTTGCCTAAGATTTAGATGCATGTGTGCATGGATCTAATCCCATTTACAATATTTTTTTCTTTAGGTTAGATATCAATAGGTTATTGATCTCATTGTCAGTTATTCCAAAATTTTGGGAAGCTATTACAAACCACCTATAGAGTTCAACATATTAAAATAAGAGTGCAATTTTTTCACTAAAAGACTACAAATAACTTTGACAATGGGTGACTTAAAATGTTATGTGTTTTTTTACCATGGTTACATCAATAGGATTAATATGGTACCATGGCCACAACACCTTTCATTATATAAACTATCAACACCATATCAGTGCAATAAATTTTCAATCAAATACAATAAAATAATGACTACCAAAAATTTACCCAATAGCCAAATATTAAAAATAATACTTTTCAATTTAACGCAAAATGTTATAACACTTTTTTGGTGTTAGAAATATCTTGCAAAATAAACTTATGCTAACCTTTAGGATACATTGCATTTTAAAATTTGATGAATTTTGGCACTGGACACTTTGTAGGGAAAGTGGAAACTTATGTCAATGTAGGTGTTTGTATGTGACATAAGTGTTCAGGAAGCTATTAAATAGGTACAAGTCCAAAACTAGTAGTGAAGGATAATGATCATGTTTAGAGTATTTTTCATAGTGTAAAAGGCCTCATCATAAAGATAAAAGTGGTTAGACTAAGATATCAATAATTTAGGCACAAATAGATAGTGAATGCAAGACTTTTGGGGGTGGGCATCTCTATAACTAAAAGGTAAAACCATGATAAATATTTTACAAGTGTACAAAAATAGATTACTACATAAATAGGATTTTAGTATCTATAGTTTACTATATTTTATGCTTTCATTTATGCACTTCATTGATTGTGCTTATTGTTCACTATTATCTTTCATTGTATTGCTTTTTTGACCATTTGAATATGATACATTTATTGTGGACCATATGACTTTGCTTGCCTATTTATAAATTTGAATATGTCATTATTATTTTTTATCGACATTTGAATCTGTCATTCTATTGTTTTTGGACATTTAACAAAGTCGTGTCCCTTTGATTGTGCAACATTCGATTATGCCCCTTTTATGATGTCTCCTTGGACCATTTAATTTTTCTTTGCTTTTGGGTGATCTTATTTGTGTGATTTATTATTTACTAATATTGCATTATTACTCTTTAGACATTGCCATGAAATATATCATGTGTCTTTGGATGATATGATCACATACTACGTACCTCAATGTTATATCTACTTATAAATGTTAATCCTGTATGTTATATGATCCATATAAAACTTACATAGTTATATTATCCTTTTGAGGTAATATAACTACTATATTATACTTCACATCAACTCAAAATAGGGAACATATCAGTGGAGGCAAGTCATAGAGGAATGACCTTCACATTTTCATACCTACAAATTATATTGTAGGAATGTCAATAAGATATGACCTCCACACTTATTCAATACTCAACATCTCTAGATCATAGTGGGTGCATTTTATGGAAACATGTTCTCCACATTTACACTAGTTTTTAAATTCTCCAAATTCAGTGAGGGCATGTTATACAAACATGTTCTTCACACTTGGACCAATTTCCAATTTACCAAATTTAATAGTTATATGAATCAAATACATATTCATGGAAATATTATATACATTGGTGTTAGTATTTTACATATATTTTATCTTGAGACATATATGAGGTGCATTTTCCATGTAAAGGGCACCTAAATTTCAAAATCAAACAATTTTTTTGATTTCAAATATTTTAATGGACTATTATCATATCTAGGATAGATGATTATGGAGTATTATTGAGCCAATATATTATAGTTTTTAGTTCATTATTGGGATTTTAAGTTGATTAAATCACCCAATCTTACCAAACATTTAATATATATTCGATTAAATCATCTATCTTCTCTAGAATTATAGTTTGGGTTTGATTAAATCATCCACCCTCACTAGATATATAGTGTGAGTTGATTAAATCATTTACACCCAGTAGATTATTCACATGTTTGAGTTGCATGATTGAGATGAAACAAGCTCTATGTCTATGTTACAACT
This sequence comes from Torreya grandis, assembly GCA_037957365.1. Taxonomy (NCBI): domain Eukaryota; kingdom Viridiplantae; phylum Streptophyta; class Pinopsida; order Cupressales; family Taxaceae; genus Torreya; species Torreya grandis. The sequence goes on along the minus strand of JARHVA010007109.1, from coordinate 124,059 downwards.
CACCATTAGACCAAGGTTTTGGGAATGTGTCCTCTAATATCCATCCTCATCTTAGCTTTAATACTTCATAATGAGGCATATGTTCAAATCAAATTGCTAAAAGGCAAGATGGTTACATAGACACATAGGTGTACTCCTAACCTTACTCTTTATACTTTAAACATTCTAAATTCATTAAATTTAATATTTCACTTAATGATTATATACTATAAAATTATCTTGGTTATAAGTTATTCACCATCAAAATACTCAAATTGGGATTACGTAAAGGCAAGGTGTGTTATACACACCTAGGTACACATTTATTTCATTTAAACTAAAAATTTCATTACTATATTAGGGGGGAATATATAGATATTAAAATTTTATTTATATAATACCTCAACCCCTACCAAAAGGCTCAAATTCACTATCTCTTTGTGCCAAGTTACTTATCTCTTATTCTGACCATTATTATTCTGATGAACCCAGACTCCTATATTTTGTAAAATAGTTAAACTTGATTATTATCCTTCAGTAATAATTTTTAATTGGCAATTATCTTTTATATTCATGGACACATGTGTCCTATGTAGATAAATGTATTGACGCAACTATCCACTTTTCATACAAAGTGTCCAATGCCCAAAAATCATCTAATTTGTTAAGGAAATGTATCCAAAAGGTCATACTAAGTGATTTAATGTGAGATATTTCCAAATGGGATTTTTATATATATAATATCAACCCTCATTGATTCCTCACCTATAAATCACATATAACTCAAAAGGGAATATACTAAGAGACAATCAAGAATTAAAGTGAATAGACATGCCTTATTTATCCTTATTTACATATCAATCATAGGAGCAATATTTTGGAAAGTTTGAATCATTCAATGACTATCCCATGAGTCATATTTTTAAATTTACAACCTATGTCAATGCATGCCTTTGTGTATCACATATTGCACCATTGTGCACACATAGGTCAACATGTAGGGGAAAACTACATCAGTCTGACACCCTCTTTAGAGTATTAAATATGTAAGTAGTTCCCATTAATAGAGGGTTATTTGGGGCTATCTTGACACTGTGAGCCTCCTAACCCATTTTTCACATAGTTGTTACAAGGATGAATAGTGAGGGTTTGATCATTTGACAAATATTGAAAGCATTTGGTTATGATCTAAAGACATCAAAAGAAAGGAGACATAAATCCCAAAAGGATCCAATTTATCCCATCTATATCTAATTAGTATTACATATAGGACACCTATAATAGAGTTAGACACTAGTGTCGATGTAACTGTCTAGTTATGATGCAACTTTCTGAGGCCATGAAAATGATATTTATAGAATTTGAGGATTTTTCCAAGATAAAATTTCATCCTATTCCTACACAGACCTACATGTGCATAGTAAACTAGCTAAGTATTATTTGTTTCTAATTTATTTCATTATCTATAAATAGTTACACTTTACTATTTTTAGCAATCTCTATTGTATAGATTAAAAATAGTGTTTGTCTAAATTTTATATTAATTGGTCTACTTATTAGATTAATTCATCACCCTTGTCTAAATATAATCTAATATTATTAACCCTGCATACCCACTATATCTAAATAGTTTAAGGATAAACAAAAACCTTTAAAAAGTAATTTTATTCTTCCATTACTTTCACAAAAATTCCTTTGAAAATGAAGTTCTTTTTCCTTAAAAAGGGTGGATCATGAAAAAATGTTACTACTTTTGGCTATTTTGGAGTGAATAAAATATTCTAATTATTACAAAAATAATAAAAAAATAAAATTACTTGTTTTAAAATAAACTAATCTAATCTATTCCATTGTGAGGATTTATTCCTATGTAAAAAAAGACTAAAAAACATCATTCAATATCACTCATCCAACATTTTTCCCCTTGGTGTTGAATGGACTAACAATTTGATCTTGGAGTTTCAAAAACTAATTTTTAGAACACCTATAGTGAAGATATATGTAAAATGGTCTTAGTTGTTTATATACTTCAATTCCACCTTTTTATTCTAAACCAAATTTTGAAAGAAGTGTTAATTTAAATAAAAATACTTTGGCCTATTGTTATAGACTACATTTTTGTCCAATTTGATAGCACTCATGTTATCAAAGGAAATCATTATAGGTTGATTTTTTCTCACAGATTTAATCTAGAATTCTTTTGAGCTATAATGCCTATGTACCTATTGAAGTGGCTGAAAAATATTTTTCTTCTATAGTTGAAAGGACAATTGAACTTTTCTTATTTGAGATCCATATAACCAAACCCAAACTAAGTGAAAAACAATTATCAGATGTCAAAGTTTTGTTATCCAAACTACCTCCCTAATCAAAATCACCAAAATTTAAAATTTATAAAATAATAGTGGCATAATAATGAATACCAAAATTGATTGTAAATTTCACATATTTCAATATCCTTTTCACTTCCTTCATATGAATCTCAAAAGGCTCAAACATATACCTTGAAAAAATATATATGGTTTGGTCTTGTGTGAGTTAGAAACATTAATATGTTTGTAACTTTTCTAATCAACTATATCAAAATCATCTTTACTATATAACATAACTATTTGAGAAGTTAGAGTGGAAACTGATATAAAATTAGCCATACTAAATTTATTCAACATATCATTTGCATACTTTATTTGAAAAATGAATATTGTTTAACACTAAATTTATAGATTATCAAAGATCTTGGTTTAAAAGGGTATAAAAATGATAATGCATAAGGGTGATAATCAAATATATAGTAGGCCAATTAAATGCTAAACTCATATATAACATATTCTAAATTTATTATAATGAGATATGTTAAATATAGAAAGTTAATCTATGCTAGATATGGAAATGACAAAGAAACAATGTACTTAACTATTTTTTATGCTAACACAACTCTAGATCTAGAACATACATGAAGTAGAATAGAAGATGATTGTAGAACAATCACTAAATTTTGGATTTAGTGCCTCTAGAGTCATAGACACTTACATCAACCTTGGATAGTTGCATCAATGCTAGTGTTTATGTTCAATATAAGTGTCCTCTATAGAATACTTGATGGAAAAGGATGTGATAATATGGATGCTTCTAGGTTTGTTTACACCTTTAATCTTGTGAGTTTAGATCTCGGCCATGGCCTGTCACTCTTCATGAAATTTCAAATCTCTAGTTATTCATATTCATAGTGATTATGGAGAAAATGGGTTAATGGGAACATAGTGCTAAGCTAACCCAAAATACCTCTATGTCAATGAGCACTTTTTACATATCCAATACTCTGAAGAGGGCCTCAGATTGATGTAGTTTTCTTATTCTTGTTGTCTTGTGTGTGAATCATGCAATATGCATAAATAAAGTACCATAATAACCTAGCTTATAACTTGACAAATGTAGCTCCAAGGTTGTTCCTTTATTACTTTAGTCCTATAGATGTGTTGTCCCTATGAGTGCTATAAAAATAGGATAAAATCAAAAATATACTCAATTGAATGATTGATATAATGATTTTAATAAGTTACCTTAGTTTATTTAAATAAATGAGGATTGATCTTAAATTTATATCAATCCCTTTGGAGAAATAACTCACATTAAATCACATAGGATGACCATAAATATACATTTCAATTGTAAATTAGATGACTTTAGGGCATTAAACACTTAAATTAGAGTAGGACACCTATGTCGATACAAGTGTCTATACTAGACATAAGTGTCCAAGGAGTAAAAAAATAGGTATAGGCTTAGAACTTATAAGGGCATGAGATAATTACATTTTAAGTATTTTGGGCAATACATAAGGCCTAGGCCATCATAACAATACTAGTTGGACTAAGAGATAGGCCAAAGGGCATAAGATGGAATAAATGTAAGACTTTTGAAAGCGGGAAGGGTCTAAAATTGATAAGAACTAACAATGTCTAAGTTTTCTAAGGTTAAAATATTAAGGTACTATATAATCCATAAATATCATTTACATCCCCCCTTTAATATAGTAATGGAATTACTAGTTTAAAGGAAAAGAATGCATACCTGGGTGTGTATAACACACCTTGTCTTTGTGTGATCCCAACTTAAGTTATTTGTTAAAGACTAACTTAAAATAAAGATAATGTTATAGTATATAATTAGTACATATAATCTTAAACTGATTAAAATTTAATGAGTAAGGTTTAGGAGTACACCTATGTATCTATTTAACCACCTTGCCTATTGGCAAGTTGATTTGAAAAGATGTATCATTATAAGGCTCTAAAACTATGATGAGGACAAATCTATATAAATATTGAAAGTGAATATATAATGAGATAAAGAGAGATAAAGAGAGAGATTATAAGGTAGATGCCCCAACCTTGGATAAAAATTGAGTTACCACCTAGAAGTTGAGATTAGCTCAACCATGTAACTCAGTCATACTTATAACCTAGAGAGGCTAGATGATGAAATCCTGTACAACCTAAAAAATTAGAAATATTGAGTGATTTTATCACCTCAACCATACCAAAATTGAACAAACTATAGTAATATATCAGATCAATACAGTCTATAAAAATTTGTCCTAGGTATTAGTGTGTAAAATTCCATGATATGGTAACAGTTCATAGAAGAGTTATTTAAATCTAAAACTAATTTGGATTTTGTAATATTATGTGAAAATTTCATAGAATATACACCTTAGATATGTCTCATTTTGAAAATCTATATAACAATGGTACCAATGTATAGAATTTTGACATAACTATGAATCTGAATCATATAACTATGTGCTTTGGCCAATTTCTAAATTGTGTGTGGAGAACATGCTTCTAAAACATACCCCCACTATATATGGATAAATATAAAAACTAAAATAAGTACCAATGTTGATAAATATAAAAATTAATATAAGTGTCAATGTGGATTACATTTTTCTAAAAGATGACCCCATTGTAATCTCACGATGCTAAATATTGAATAAGTATGGAGAACACACTTCCAAATCATGCCCCCACTGAACCTGAATAGTATGAATGTGTGGAAGCCATGTATCTATGACATGCCCCACTGAATATGTAACTATAATGTGTGTGGAATCCATGCCTCTATGACATGCCCCCACTAATATGACCCCCCTTTGAGGTGAGGGAAGAATAGAAACTAATAATTATCTCACCTCAAAGGGAAAAGATAACCATATAACTATTAATGAATAATGTAGCATATATTAGAACATGAATATGCATGATAAATATCATGATAACATCTAGGAATAAATTAAGACATGTTAAAAAAATAAACAAGCACACACAAACCCCACTGATATTTGCCCTCCCCCTCCTTTGAGGTGAGGGAAGAATAGAAATCCATAGTTACTTCACCTCAAAGGGAAAATATAACCATATGACTATGAATGAACCATGTAGTGCATAATATAACATAAATATGTATGATAAAGATCATGGCAATGTTTAGGTAGCAATAAGGACAAGTTCAACAAACAAACAAGTACACACACAAGAGCACTCAAAAGTGAGTCAACATTTAATGGTCTTAAGTGACCACAAACAAAGGGCATGTTCAAACACCACACAATCGAAGGGATATGACTTAGTCAAATGTTCACAAAATTAATAGTGACATATTCAAATGTCAAAGAAATCACACATAATAAAGGGGGCCAAAAATGTAGGAGAATATTCAAATTCTTAAACAAGTAAAACAATAACAAGGCAAAACACTCAAGAAAGTGTCTAGAGGAAATCATAAGAAACCAACATAAAAATATGATAGTAACCTATGGATTAAATGTGTTAGTAATAAATGTCAATTTCATATCATATCAAGTACCCTATGAAATATGTAATCATGGATAAAGGCATGTGTAATTAGATATGAGCTCAAATATGACAATGAAAGATTATCATTGAACCATATAACCTGTGAGTATCAAGATAATGAAATGGATGCCCCCATTGTCCATATGACATGAGTAGAGGGAAGGCCCAATATCTAAAGTAGGAATAGATCATGTATTTATGCATGCCTATATCGCACTCAAGTAGAAGTGTGACACACATGTATATGTAGAAGTAATGGGTATTTTATCCATCAACATAGAACTAACACATAGATGCCAAGGAGAAAATATAATAAGTTTTTGATTTTTTGACTGTTTTTGAATTTTTTGATATTTTTAGAGTATTTGAGGCCTTTTATGTCTTCAAGTGTAATATCACCACTACAAATTATGAGTTGTATCCTTTTATTTAGATTCAAACAATGGTTTGTTTGGTGCCCCTATATTCTATGATATTGGAAATAATATTGTGTTCTATTGAGATGTTGTAAAGGTGGTTATGTGATAAATTTATGTCGATGTGGTAGCCTTAGAATCTTATTTTGAATTATATGATCCTTTTATATATTATTTAAATTAGTTATATTATGTGTCTTTTCTTTGAATGCTTGTTTTTTAAATGATCCTTTGCTAGTAAAAGATGTAACAACATTACTAACACATTTTGATTTTTTTTATATGGAAAGGTATATCTTACAATGATGCATGCTTTAAGTCTGAATATTGATTTATATTTTTTATTGTTTTTATTGACTTGATTATATTGGTAACATGATCTTTTAGGGTTTTACAAGCACAAACCTAGGTACCTCAAATTGAACATGCATACATGTACCATCAAGGTATGTGGGAATTACTTTATGGATACCTTCTTTTGGCATAATAGGAAGTTACACCTTACCCTTTGAAGAGGTGATAACATGGATTTGGTTAGATGGATTTTATATATCACCCTCTTTAGTGTTAGAAAAGGGAAGATATTTTGTATACACATAATATTTTCAAACTTTATTAATTACTAATGCTTTCTATCTTGTAGGAATACATTGAGTCTCAATCTCTCTAAGTGTACACCTTAAAGGGTGCACTAGGAAAGGGGTGGGTAGACCATTAGTTATTTTCAATATTATTTTCCATTTTTTCCACTTACTATCTACACACTTGTCTCCTAAAATCATTCCCCTAAGCTTGGCTTCCTCTTTTCCCCCTCCTCTAGTCTTTTACCACCTTCATTAGCTCTTCCCTAACCTAAACACCTTTTTGATAGTGTATATTACATAGTTAGCCACTCGACCTTGTATTCCTATTGACAATATTCATTAGGGTCTAGGTCAGCCCCTATCAAACTTAGTCCATGAACTAGTTTGTTTTCATCAATTACAATACTAGGTTTACTAGGTCAACCTTGTTAGCCTAAAATTTTGGAAGGGTTTAGGTTTAGATACACTAATATAAACACACCCTTTTAACCATTCTTAGAGAAATAATAAGAGTTAATATTAATTTGTTCTTCTTTATAATCTACTCTTCTACCATTCTACTTTTGAAGTCTTAGCTTAGGATTTCTAATTGGAGAAGAATCTTGTCTTGTGGAGAAGTCTTAGATGTTTTGGCATTTCTTAGTGATCTTTAAGAACCACAAAAACCTATTATGAAGCACCTTTATCCAAGGGAGATATTAAGTCTTGACTAGTTCATATTTAAGGTAAGTATTTTTAAATTTGCTCCTCTCTTTAATAGATAGAAGTAGCATAGATAATGGATTTTGGATATATTTCTCTCTCCATACATTAGGGTTTTACCTATACATAAATAGGATTCTCTTATGAATATTTATTTTTTGTGTTTATTACCCCCACTTTATGCGAGAAGCTTTGGTGAGAACTAGATTAGACTTTTACTTGTTATTAGTTAAGTGAATATGAAAACATATGATCCAGTTAGGGTTACTACATAGTTTTTCTTGATTATAGGCTTTGGAACCCTCCTAGTGATATTTATTATGGTAAGAGATCTATTGATGAGGTCTAATGGATCCATATTGGTCATGACTTTGATTATATAATGTATCCCCAATCAAAAGTCTAAGTAGGATTTATATTCTCCGAGCTAGGATTGATTTTTAGATCTACTACATTTTCCATTGCATATATTATGATGAACCTAACGTGAATCTAAACCTTGCATATTTTATTTCATGCTTCAATTTATATCATCTAATTATTTTTATATATTTATGATACTGTATCAAACCATTTTTTATAATACTAACTTTATGTGTGTAGGTTTAACACATAGTTGTATCAAAATGACGTTGATCTTTCTATTCACGTCTTCATCAAATACAAGTTACTAGATTGAATAGGTTGACAAAGTACTCTTCTTAATTTATAAATAATAATACAATATAAAACAATTTGACTCTATCATCTTATTGAATAAACTAGATTAAACATATTGACTTAGTCTCTTTGCTAATATTTAGATCAACAAACTAGGTTGAACAAGTCAAATTAGTATCTATGTATGCATATAGATCAACAAACTAGGTCAAATAGGTCAACCTAGTCATCTTATCCTTCTTCAACACATAAGGTTTTGTAGAATTGGTTCAAACTAGTTAACTTAGTTTACAAAACTTGAAAGAAACATTTAAGATACTTCAGCATTAAATTTGTAATCCTAATCATCTTCCAACACACCAAGGTTCCTCTCTTTCTCTCTCAATCATTTCAGTACTTTCTTACAGTTTTATTTTGTACAAGTTAGCTCTTCTAAACTACAACCCTATAGTAAACTAAGTCAACTTAGTCAACTTAGTTCTGTAGCATGTCTTTTGTCTAAAAGACTAAGTCAACCTGTTCTACTATGTTCTTAAAGACTCTTGATTCTGTATATTAGTAGCAACCTAGTCAACTCTATTTTATAGTATTTTCATATAGTATCATTTGAATAGACTTTATACCATTATATACTATTTGCATGATTTGATTAGCTCACATAGTGTAAATAGGCAGTTTTTCAAATTACCATTTAGTTACACTATTTTTATCTTTTTGCACACACTAAAAAATCACACAATATTCAAAATGCATTTAACATTTGTCTTCCCAAGGCATACCTACTTGGATTTCATCACAAAAGGGAAGCTAACTTGGTTTTGTAGCCAAGAATAAATACATCATTAATGGTATATATTATAAAATCACCTGACACCCTTATCAATTTTAGATTATGAAGTGAGGGGGTAGGCCCTAATACCAAGCCAATACCATTGCCAACACAAATTTATTTCATCCTAAATGTCCTAAAACCATCCATAGATTGCTTTTTAGTTCCCTATTTTCAGCCAAATTTATTATCACACTTAAAAAAACTCTTTCTAATAATATAATAACACTCAAGATGATCACTTATCATTTACTTTTTAGTTGACTTACTATTCTCTGATCATTGTGTTGTATTTCAAAAGATTGCATTGGCTAGCATTAGTGTAAGGTTTTATGTTGTGTGACCTAATTAGATCACTCACATTAATCTAATTGTTTGTGTTTTCTTCCATTTATTGCATCATTTATATTACAAAATTTTACCCTATTTAGAACATTGTCATTTTAATCGATACAGTCTCGTATAGACTCTATATTTCTCCCTACCAATAGTACATAGTTGACCAACATGATTGTGTCTCTTATCTATCTATTCTACCCTTTTTCCATCAATACATAGTTGACCCAATCAACTCTATACTCTTATGCATAGTCAACCTAGTCAACTTTGTACTCTTCTCAACCCTTTTTTAGTAATACATAGTCAACCCAGTCGACCTTGTATCTAATTATTGTCCTTTGCTCTTATATCTTGTCGATCTAGTTTTCAATCTAGCTAACTTTGTTCTCTATCTAGTTAACTTAGTTCTATGTCTATGAATTTTCTTCCTTATTATTTAAAATTATGTCTATTTCATCAAAACATCATGAAATCACCTATTAGAATCTTCTTAGACAACTTGAAACCATTTAGTCACTATATGTGTTGATCTTTTCTTCTTATCTTTTCTTCCTCTTTTTAGCCTTTGAGGCATCTTATTATGTCCATACAAATTTTACTTTAGCATTTGGGGCATCTTGTGATGCCCATCCACATATCATTTCATACTCTAGGGTATCTTATGATGCCCATACCTACATTCAATTACCCATTTGGGTATCTTATGATGCCCACTATTATTATACATTACATGATACCAAACTAATTCAACTTCAAGAAGCCTTTCAAGACACATAATATTGTCTTTCACATGCTCATCCTTTCTATAGGATATTAGCATATATCTTTCCCTTCTTATCATGCTTTCTATATTCCATCCTTATAACACTTTTTATAGGATACTTACATAGATCTCACCCTCTGCAACAGTTATCTCTTTTCACAAACCTTATTCCTTCCTTTTGGTATTTTGGTTTCCCTTTTTCTCATGAGTCACATTATAAAACTATGGATAGGAATTAATATTCCTTATGATTTTCAACTTTTTTTCCTCTTTATTTTTTCAATTTCCAATACTTTTTAGCACCCCTTGGGTCTATTTTTTGTGAATTGTAGTGCAAGACCATGGATAAGACCTGGCTTTCCTCACGAATATCATCTCTATCTCATTTATTTTTCTTTGTCACATGTTTTTTACACCATTGTGGGTTTATCTTTTATGAGTTTCAATGTAAGCCCATGGATAGGACCTATCCTTCTTAATAAAATTACCATCTTTTCATTACCTATCTAGAATGTGTTTCGCACTGGCTATAAGTTTTTGATCTTTGTTCTCAACTTTATCTTTTACTTCTTTTGTATATAAAATTTGAAAAACAATCTATGTTAGCATGTTTTATTTCCATTTCCCTCATTCTTATGGTAAGGAATCACACTTTTCTATCATTGTATTCATTTTACACCTCTTTATCACATTTTATTGATTTGAAGTAATTCAAATTATTTCATGTTTCATTCCTCTTGATTTACTTTATTTTCACTCCAAAATGGATAAAACAAGGTCAAAGTGAAGATAACACTTTTATTTCACCTACACTAGTGAGACTCTTAGACATAATGCTCTTTGGGTTATCTCTCTTAACAACCATGTTCTAAGTATTCAAATGCAAGTCATCTTTAACATCCATTTTTGGTTCTTATAATCCATATGGAGGAGGAATATAAAAAATTCATCAAGAAAGTTAACTTCTAAATCATTTGAAATAAAAGAAAATGATATATAAAAGGCAACATAAAAATTTCAAAAGTCAAAATCAAATTAAAAGATGTGATTATAAGCACATTCCTATCTCGTATCTCCAATTGAAGCTCAAACTAAAAATTTAGCCTTATGATAGAGCCAAGGTTCATTGCAGTGTGGTAGGTCAATAGATTGTAATAGGAGAATTCAATAAACATTATGGTGATACCTACTTTCTCATGTATGTACCCAATCTTTGCATTGGATCGATGGCTCTATAAGGGGTCTTAAGGAACCAAGAAAACATTGTGGGAAGGTAGGTACATTTTTATTTTAATGCATATATCCTTCATGGGATGATCTACATATTTAACTTGTTGACCAAAGACTTGTGTGGCTAAGAGAAGTTCTTCAGAGTACTTAAGGTCGAACGTCATCTTGTTTTGAAAAACCTAATTTGAGTGTCTTGACTTCAATAAAGAAGTCCTCTACCTTTATTTTTACTTCATTCTCCCCTCCACCCATTTCATTTTCCCCCTTGATAGACATATGTGATTATAATTTTTCTCTACCTTCTTATATACTCCCTCTTTTTCATATCTTAAAAACATGATAGCACTATTTTTTTTCAATTTTTATCTAGAACCAATCAATATGTTTGAGTGACTATGGACTACTTTATTTACACCATGGATCTACATTTATATACATGCCTTGATTTATTTTACCATTTGTCATTTTTGTACTACCCTTTCTTATAGACACCTCAATCCATTTCTACTTTTTTATACTTTTTCCATTGTTGAGTGTCATTGGCTTGTTACTTCCCACTTACCAACATTGTTTTCCCTTTCATACACCTTATTCCATTGATGATTAAGGATTGTCACTTCTCACTCATCAATGTTGTTTTACCACTTTTTACTTGTCCATCTTTGATCAAGTAATGATTGTTATTGCTTTCACATTGATGTTTGATTACCATCTATTTGACATGTATCCTTGGTTTGACTTGGTGAGTTTGCCTTTCTTACTTATGTTTTACTTATTTGAGTTTTTTAGTCTTTAGTATCCTTGGATTTTTGATTACCTAATTTACTCTAAATTTTGACTTGGTTATTTGGTCTAACATAGCACTTGTCCAACTTGCCAAATTTCCAAGTATGTCCTATATACATAGCATCAATTATCTTGGCTTTCCTACATTTGTTTATTTTTTATTTTTGGATTTATTGAAAGTAGTCTATGTGCCCTCTACAATATAAATTATAAACACAACAATAACCATCCAATGATAAACATATGTCAAGGTAAACATACATTTACTTTTTAGTTATTTCCCTTTTAGTCATTTACTTTCAATTATTTTATGCTTTAAAATACTGCAACTTTTAAATTTGGTGTTGTGTGTTACTATGTTCTTTCTCACAATGCCATCCCTTGTTGCACCTGAGTGACACGTGATGAGCTTCAAGTGGGGTATATGTGTACACATAATATTCAACAAACTTTACCAATTAATGATGTTTTCTATCTTGTAATAACTTGTCGAGTCTTAATATTTCTAATTGCATGCCTTAAAGGGTGCACTAGGAAAGGGTGGGCATACCATTAATGCTTTCCAAGATTTTTGTCCTTTTTTCTGCACTTGTTATCTACACACTTGTCTCTTAAAACCATTCCCCTTAGATTGGCCTCCTCTTTTTCACCCTCCTCTATTATTTTACCACCTTTATAGTCCCTCCCTAACATAAACCCCTTTTGGATAGTTTACATTACATAATCAGCCACATCAACCTTATATTCTTATTGATAAAACTCATTAGGGTCTAGGATGGCCCCTAGTTGACTTAGTCCATGAACTAGTTTGTTTTTGTCATTTATGATACTAGGTCAACTGGGTCGACCTTAGTGGCCTAAAATTTTGGAAGGGTTTATGGTTAGATTTGCCTATATAAACACATCCATTTCACCATTCTTAAAGAGATAATAAGAGTTGATATTCATTTTAGATTCTTTACAATCTAATCTTTTATCATTCTACTTGAGGAATATTAGCTTAGGATTTTTACATGGAGAAGAATCTTGTCTTGTGGAGAAGTCTTGGATTTTTCCTTTTATGTTAGATGTTTTCGCAAGTTTAAAATTATGTCTAGAAAATTATTTTCATTTTTCTTTTTTTAAAATACTACTGATGTTCCTTGACTTTGATGACACATCATTAGGTTTAACAAAAAGTAGTGAAAACATGGATGGCTTCCAAAACAATCATCTTGGTACCAGAGTAAGTGAATAACATATGAAATTGGACTTTTTGAATATGGGGTTGTTGATATATGGAAATTTATGTTCGGAAAAAAGAATAAAATGCCATATAAAATAAGTCCTCTCTGATGTATTCTTTAATAGGTGAGCTACTAACATCTGGCCAATTCATTACATATGGTAGATTACTATCAATATTGTTTATGTAATATCTTATTTTATATACCTCTCTTTTCATTTGGAAGAGATGCTACAAAATATTATGTTTGATAATCACATAGATTTATATGTGCATTTTTGTCTCCATTGAAGTGTATAATGTTAATTTATATTTTTTCCATGTCTAGAGTAATATAGTGAAGTGCAGATGAGATATCAGTAGGTTTATATGGGATTCAACAACTACTTAATGGTCAAGTTGAACATCTATATAATAAGTGTTATTTTCCATTTTGTATTGTATTACCTACATGACACATGTTCTACTTACAAACCAATCATATGGTTTGTTTTCTAAGTCAATTCTTCTTATCAACAAAATGTCAAGATTTTTAACTTGGTGTGGTAAGTACTTAACAATAGAATATATATCTTGAGAAAATATAATTTATTGTGACTATTGTGTTCGTATTATCCACCGTGCTCATGGGTTACTTGTAATATTTGATTAAATCATGTGATGAGTATTTTCTCAATTTGAGGGAGGTTAGATAAAGCAAAAAAATAATTATTGTTTCTTTCTACAATGGATCAACAATAAGTATGTTCCCTATGGAAAATCCTCAATCCTTGGATAAATCTAATTGTATATGAAACATGCATGTATTGACAAAAGACTATCTATCAGTTCATAAGATTTCTTGTGAAGATGTTCAATAGAGAGATCACTGAGTGAGGGGTCGATAGTTTTTCTTGTGCATGGTAATTAAGTCAATGGAATGCATTTATTTGATCATTATGTATTGCATAAATAAAAATAACTCTTTTGTTTTCTTCTTCATTCTCCATGGATGTTTTTAATGATCACAAAGGGAAAATTAAACACTAATTATTGCAAATTATATTTAGAGTCTAATATTTGGGATACGAAAATAATATATTGTGTAAATAAATAAGTAGTTTAAAGAGAGGAATAAAATTACAATTACACAATGAGTGTAAAATCAAAATTCATATGGTGTATGAAGAATTAGGTTATTTATATGCATATAAACATGATAAATTTGTGGGTAAAGTTCAAAAACATTGTCAATATAAATTTGAATGTCTAAGTAATATTAGAAGCGTAATTTTTAAAATACTTTGTGAAAATGTAATATAAAAAAAGCAACTGTGTTATTTACAAAATATATGTATATAAATATGCAACATGAAACAAAAATACATGAATATAATTAAAATCAAACTATCTTTTACAAACACAAAATGTAGCCATTATGACTATATGATTGTCCATTCTCCACTATCTTATTATTCTTCCTACTAATATTAATTTACTCCATGCCTAATTTCAACTCAGGTTAGATATAAGATTATTATTTATTTATACTATACATAATGTAAAAATCACTTTAGTAAGAATGAAGGTATATGTTTTGAGGGTTTTTTCTGGGTTAAAACTTTATCACTATTATTAAAAATAGGTATTTTGACGGAAATTTGTTTTTGTAAGTTTTATGATTAGATGATGAAAATATAGATCTCAACCCATTGTGTCTAACATAGGAAGATGAATAGAAGGATATTTGGAAATGTACAAGAATGAAGACATGGTATACAATATGTTTTCTATAAAAAGTTAATAATATTGCTTGGAACTATGTTAAACTAGTTTATGAATTAAATTTTCTATTTATATGAAAACACAAAGTCATGCATAAATTTATAATATGAATTAAATTTGGTGACTTGCCTATTATGAAAACACAATGAAATTCAGATTGATGTAGATCAAATTTTGGCATCACAATGCATAACAGATTAAATATCACAAGGGCTGCACAAAATTTATAATGCATGTATAGATATAGGTGGTTTGAGGAGATTTAAAGAGAATTTAAATCTTGTGATCTATCTACAAGTTATAAATGTCAATGGATATTAAAATTTGAATTCAATTCCATATTTTTTGATATGCATTGTGCTAGGTTGATATTTATGATTGCTTTGGGAATGGTGTCTTGGTTCAAAACGTTCCTTGGAGAGACACTCTACAATGGAAATATCTTAAGAACAACAAATTCTCTTGACCAAGGTTATATGCATAAGAATACAATCAGATCTTAACAATAGAGGATTTATGGCATTGCATAACATGTCTAAGTTATTGATGAGCACACTTCAATGGAATTTTTAGGTGAAGTGTCTTTGTGATGTGGGATTCGTTTGCATTCAAATCAAATGTGGTTGGAAGCTTTTAGTTCAATTGCATCCTTAAGTATCTCTATTAAATCCATTATGTAGACCTTTGTGAAGGGTAGGGGATGTGAATGGTTCTACTATCAATAGTCAAATGTAGGGGATGTGAATGCATTGTTGTTAGAAGTCATCAATAGTCAAACAATGTTGCACAAATTTGAGATCCCATGGGTGCACATGCAAGAAATGAGAAGGTTATCTTCTTGTGATTGTCCTATGTTAATCATATGCATGAACTAAATATGAATGTATGTGTTAAATACCAAATCAAAATGAAATATCTAGTTGTCTACCTAAATGATGTCAACAATCATTATTTTTGGGAGAGGTAAGATTATCGATTTACACACTTTTATTTTATAAAACTTTAATTTACCAAATAACCAATTACATTTTTTATAGAGTTACTAGTAATGAGTTTTGATAAGGCAAAAGTATCAATTTATAATCTTCCACTTTAAAAAGTCCTGCTTTATGAAAACATAAAATTACATCCCTTACAGTATAATTTACACTCTTCATTATGGTAGTTACAACCTACATAGAGAAAGCTATAAAAATGTGGGTAGGGCCTAATTTGAGATACATCATAGTGCCATAACACTTAAAGAGAATATGAAAAGACTAGTGGGGATTCAAACCTAAGTTCAATAAACTACCCCAAATTGGTAGTGTTTGTAGGCTTGACAATAATTTCACCTCTCACCAATCACTGAATTAAGACAAATGAACACTTGTATTACGAATATAATGGTTTCTATTAAGTATTATTGAGAATAACAATGGAAAAACCTTGGAATAAATTATATCCATATCTTTTTGCATTTGAAAACCTAAATTGGTCTACTAGATTATATAAGATGCATCTTTCATTTGAGAAGCATTTTCTAATTTTCATCTAATTGGTTTTAGTATTATCTAATTAGGTTTATACTTTTTATAATTAACATGTGGTTCCTTATCTATGTTTTAATATGAGCCATTAAATATTTCATATCTATTTTTCATTGAAATGACTCTTTTTTAAATCATGTATTTGGTAACTGGAATAATTTTATGGTTGTATGCAAACCATACCAAACATGAAAGTGGTGAAATATTTCAAGGTGATGTGGGTGGTGATGGAAGGGGGAAATTACATGGTATTTGAGGTGATGGACTCAAAGAACATTGGGTAGAGACACATTCAAAGTTCAAAAACAAGTCACATATGTCAACGTAATAGGTTGTATGGATAAACATCACCTATAAGATAAATTTTAAGACTTCAATGTGTTGTCCCCACATCAGTGGTATTACACCATCAATTTGAGCCATGAATCAAATTTAAACCCTTATCACAGTCAAATAAATCCTCATGATATCCTCATCTACCCTTGAAAATAGAAAATGTCCAAAGAAATATGCTTCCACCTTGCATGCCACATCATGAACAAAATGTGTACGAGGTTATTGTTGATGAGTTTTGAGTGAGGTACGAGTGTTTAATTACAACTCTGAGACCTCAATGTCTTGTACCCACATTAGTAACTTTACATCATTTATTCGAGCCACACATCAAATGTGGAGCCATATCATAATCAAATCAACTCTCATGATATCCTCATCCACCATTGATAATATAAAATGTCCAAAGAAATATGTTACCACCTTGCATACCACATCATGCACAAAATATGCACGAGGCTAATGTTGATGGGTTTCGAATGAGGTATGACTATTGACTTACAATCTTTCACTTTATAAAACCCTGATTTACCAAAAAAAATTACATTCTTTTTAATGTAATATGCATTTTTTGGACAATTAATTGTTAAATATAACATGTCATATAAAAAACTAACAATAAAAATTTATTATTATATTAAATATTATATAAAATATATATTATTTTATATTTTTTATATATTATAATATTATAATACATTAGATATAATATAATAATATTTTATTTTGTTAAATATAACCTATTGTTATATACAATATTATAATTGCATTGAAGAAAATTCCTCTACGTGTAGGGTTAAGTAGAGTGGAAACACAAAAAAAATCAGGGAACATGTAGTTCAAGTGATGGATCGTTTAAGTTGGGCATAACTGCATGTATGATATAAGACACCTATCATTAAAAATATTAGTCTTTTACCACATTCATTATCCCTACCTAACCTAAACCCCCTTTTGAAAATTTACATTGCATAATCAGCCACATCAACCTTATATTTTTATTGACAAAGCTCATTAGGGTCTAGGATGGCCCCTGGCCAACCTAGTCCATGACCTAGTTTATTTTTGTTATTTATGATACTAGGTCAACTGGGTCGACCTTGTCAGCATAAAATTTTATAAGGGTTTAGGGTTATATCCTCTTATATAAACACATCCATTTCAACATTCTTAAAGAGACAATAAGAGTTAATATTCATTTCAGCTTCTTTACAATCTGTTCTTCTACCATTCTACTAGGGGAGTCTTAGCTTAGGATTTTTACTTGGAGAAGAATCTTGTCTTCTGAAGAAGTCTTGAATTCTTTGGCCTTTCTTAGTGATCCTTACAAACTAAAAAAACCTCTTGTGAATCACTTTTGGCCAAGGGATAGATTGAGTCTCAATGGGTTCATCTTCAAGGTAAGTATCTCTAACTTTTCTCCTCTCTTTAGTAGATAGAAGTAACATTAATAATGGCTTTTAGATATATTTATCTCTCCATGAATTAGGGTTTTACCTTTACATATATTAAATATGATTATATTATGCATGTTTACTTTTAGTGTTTATTACCCCCACTTTGTACCACAAGCTTTGATGAGCACTAGATTAGACTTTTACTTTACTGAAAACATATGACCTAATTAGGGTTATTGTGTAGTTTTACTTGATTCAAAGCTTTAGAACCCTACCTAGTGATATTTATTATGGTAGAAGATCCCTTGATTAGGAATAGCAGATCCATATTGGTCATGACATCGATTATCTAATGTATCCCTAGTTAGAATTGTCAGTAGGATGTATCTTCTCTAAGCTAGGCTTGATTTGTAGATCTATTGCATTTCCCATTACATATAAATTTCACTTTATTCATTTGAAATATTCTAAATATAAAAATGAGGATCATATAGAAGACTTAAAAACTTTAGGGATCAATCCATTTTGTTGACGTATGCTTTAGATTTTGAAAATAAATTGATTTTTGAAACAAACTTTAACCAATTATAAATTAAAAAAAGCAGGTTTGTAGAACACCTTAGAAGATTTTGCATTCATAAAGGTTAGGTTCACCAAATGTTAAACCGTAAATTTATAGATTTTGGAAGATCTAGGGTTAAAGGGTTATAGAAATGATAATGCACAAGGGTGATAATCAGATATAGAACATGTCAAATTAAATTGTAAACTCAAATATAACATATGTTGAGTTTATTAAACTAAGGCTAAATGTGGAAAGTGCATATATGCTACATATAGAAATGATAAGGAAATAATGTACTTAGTTGGTTATGATGTTAACACATCTCTAGATCTCAAATAGGTAGGAAGTATATTGGAAGATGATTATGGAATAATCACCAAATTCTAGATTTAGTGCCTTTGGAACCAAAAACACTTACATCAGCCTTGGACAATTACATCTATTAGAAATAAATTAGAAATTGATGTGGAACAATTTCATATAATCATAATAACAATAGATATGAATAGAGATGCATAAATAATAGAAATAAACATGCACAACAAGAAGACTATACTTAATGTGGTTAAGCTAATGTTTACTACATCTACTAAGAAACACTTGCTCAAATTTTATTATAATCCACAAGAGTACAATCCAATCTTAGATCTATCTTCTCAAAATTATAATTCACAAATATTGTTTAGAGCTATGCTTAACAAACCCTCCTAAATTCTAATTTTAATTCACACACTTTATTCTTATTTCTAAAACCCTTGTTCTCATAATGTATTACCTAATAAATATTCATCTATACATAATACATCAACATAACAATTTTACAAAACAATGGGTATCAAAACAATGGGCCAAGTTAACCCAAAATGGTTCCCCATTAAGGGGTTCTATAAAAATTTTTGATGGCTTCAACCCCTGAACCCCAATTTCTTAGGGGTTACTATCCCCAAACCCTTGCTTTGGGCCTGCCACCTCTAGACCCTTACTTAGGGCCCAGCCCCACCATGAACCCCAATGAGAATATATAAAGAGTGTAAAATACATTTTAAATGTATAGTATTTGAATACATTATAATTTAGAAATAGGCTCCAAAACACAACATAATCAACATTAGTGTTTGGGTTCGATACAGGTGTCCTATATGGAATACCTATTATAAAAAAATGTGACAACTTAGATGCTTCTAGTTTTATCTTAATTTTCACTTTGGTGCATTTAGATCTAGGTCATGGACTATTGCTCCTCATGAACTTATAAACCCTAGTTCATCATCTTCATAGTGACCTTGGGGAAAATGGGTTAGTGGGCACATAGTGTCGAGCTAACCCCAAAGACACTTCTGTCAATGAGAACTACCTACACAACTAATAATTTGATGAGGGTATCAGACTGATGTAGTTCTCCCCTACATGTTGACTTATGTATGAATCATGAAATACATGGTAAGCAAGTACCACAATGAGCTAGCTTATAACTTGGAAAAATATCTTTTGGGTTTATCCTTCAATAATTTAGACCTATAGATGTGTTATCCATATGAATTATATATAAATAGGAGAAAATAGGGAAGCTTTTCCTCATTTGAATGCTTGATAAAAATCTTTTGATAAGTTACCTTGGTCTATTTAGGTATTTTTTAGGTGAAGAATGAATGAGGGTTGATCTTGTATTTATATCAATTCCTTTGGATAAATAAATCACATTAAAGTAATTAGGCCAACCATTAGGATACATTTCATTTGAAAATTGGATGACTTTAAGGTACCAGACACTTATGTTGGATTAGGATACTTGTATCCACACATGTGTCTATCATACACATAGGTGTTTAAGGAGTAAGAAAATAGGTACATACTCATAACTTACAAGGGCATAAGATAAGTAAATTTTAAGAATTTTAGACAAGATAAAAGGCCTAAATCATCATCAAAGATTAGTTAGACTAATAGATAGGTTAAGGGGCACAAGATGGAACAACTACGAGATTCTCAAAAGTATGAAATCTTCAAAACTAAGAGGAACAATGAAGGTGTGATTTTTCCAAGTTTACAAGACTAAGGTGCTATATAATCTATAAATATTATCTACACATACCTAGAAAGTATTGCATAAAACCCAAATATTTCATTTCAAATTCATCTATCATAAAATTAATGAATTCATCCTTCATCTTAGAACTATTGTTTATTTAACAACAAATCATCAACATACAAAATTACAATAATAATACCATTACCTTATTACTTGTGGTAAAAAGTAGACCCATTCTTTCTTCTCTTGAAGCCATTATTATGAAAATAACCATCAATTTGGGCATACCATGCTCTTGGTGATTTTTGGAGGCCATACATAGCCTTCTTCAACTTGTATACTTGGTTTTCTTTACCATGTACTAAAACATGTTGTGGTGGTTGTACATAGACATCATCTTCTAAGCACCCATTCAAGAATGCACTTTTCACATCCATGTGATGTATGCTATATTCATCTTGAACCACTAGTAAAATCACCCTTCCAATGGTCTCTTATCTTTCCATTAGTGCAATTTTTTTTTCATAATCTATGCCTAGTAATGAGATTATTTCACATTAATGTTTCAATAATGATAATGTTTGTGTTCACCTTTGCATTCTTTTACCATTAACCATAGGCCAAGAAAGTTGAATTGGAACATTAGCTATTATAATAATAGCTCAATAGCTTAGGGATTGCTCTTTGTATCATGTGAAGGGTTCCTCATAATATCCCATTATAGGATTTTCCCACTGTGACATGTGCCTCATCAATACTGAGGACTAAGATTTGGGTGCAAGGGTGGATGGATCCAATTCCATATTCAATAGATTTTTCTTTAGGGGGGAGTACCACAAGTTCTTGACCTCATTTTAAATTCTCCATAGAATCCAAAAAGCTATAGTAGACCACCTACAGATTTGTAATAAATTAAAATAAGAGTGAAATTATTCCACTAAAAGACAAAAAATAACTTGGACAATGTTGTTTACTTTGAAACAATTGCTAAAAAAGAATGCCTTTTGGTATAATGGCTACATCAATAAGAAAAATGAAAACTAGCAACACATTTTTAGAGCCATATATATCATTCAAAATCAATCTTTGAGTGAGATAATTAAGCCAATGGACAATAGTGTATTTTGTTATACATGCTGCCTAGAATTGCATGCAACTGAATAATACTTGTTTTTTATTTTGGAGTAAATCGACCTCGCTTAATATCTGGTCTCAGGTAATTAATCCACCACAGGAGGTAACTCTTCCCACACCTCAAAATCCTTGTCCACATTCATATTGTATACATAAGTTCACATGTGAATATGCCAATCAGTTCCTCTTCCTCTTCCTCTGCAGAATTTGTTTTGCCAAGAAGAATCATTTAATTATATAAATTCCATATCATTTCCTACA
Source organism: Torreya grandis (assembly GCA_037957365.1). Classification (NCBI taxonomy): domain Eukaryota; kingdom Viridiplantae; phylum Streptophyta; class Pinopsida; order Cupressales; family Taxaceae; genus Torreya; species Torreya grandis. Next base: position 101,679 of record JARHVA010007109.1, on the reverse strand, counting down.
TACATAAAAACTTATTAAAAAAATGCATCTATTATACATGTAAAACATTTTATAGAAATGAAGTCAATGTAGTATATATATAATATACAGATCATCTTGCTATTGGAAAAGCTTAGAACTCTAAAGGTTATGTAGGAAGAAATTACTAAATATGTGAAGGCCCAAATAGGAGTCAAGAAAATAACACAATAAATTGAAATAGGGTAGGGTAGAGTATGTCTGTGTGTGTGTGTGTGTGTGTGTGTGTGTGTGTGTGTGTGTGTGTGTGTGTGTGTGTGTGTGTGTGTGTGTGTGTATATACACACACACACATATATATATATGTATATGTATATATATATATGTATATGTGTATATATATATGTATATGTATATATATATATATGTATATGTGTGTGTGTGTGTGTGTGTGTGTCTGTGTGTGTGTATATATATATATATGTGTATATATATATATGTGTATATATATATATATATGTATATATATATATATATGTATATATATATATATGTATATATATATATATATGTATATATGTGTGTGTGTGTGTGTGTGTGTGTGTGTGTGTGTGTATATATATATATATATATATATATATATATATATATAATGATGTTTAAAAGATCTATAACAAGCTTATATTAATATTTACAATTATATACTAATGACTCACAAACACCTTTGATCTTTCCTAACTCTTTACTGACTACTTTCAGTAAACATATTCTCTTGCCTTATCTACTCTGCCTCCTCTTTTGAACCCCACTGCAGATTGTTGCTGCTGCAATCTCCAAGATGTTGCCCTATTTTGTTCCTTTCTATAGACTACTACTAATCTAATTATCTTCTACTACACATTCTCCTTCTGTTCACATACCCCTATTTTTTAATTTTTTTCTCTTCTGACTACTAGTTGTTGTTTCATTAAATTTATTCTAATATACATTCTCTTTTGCCTTTTCTCTTTATGACAACCTCACCTAGTTCCTCCTTTGTCACCCAACTCTAATGACATTAAAAAAATTTCAAAATTAAAAAAAAATGCATTTAATAGATGCAACTGTCAAGTTCTGCAGCTGGTCGTCATGATAGGTGGGAGTCAAAAATAATAATATTTTAATACTCCCACTTATTTTTGACCTTCCTACCATGGTCAGTTGGACTTTTCTCAGTGTTCAAAACCTCCTTATAACTTATCTTTAGCTTCTCAAATAATTATGCATCTTTTTTATGCATGTCTAGAGCTTTGTTACTAAATTATGTGGCTCTATTGATAGAGTTTGTAGCTAGACTATTGAAATTTGTAGCTACCTTGCCAAAATTCATAGTTGGACTATAATCCATAGATGACCTATTGAAATTTATAGCTAGCCTACCAAAATCTATAACTAGAGTGTAATCCATAGTTGATCTACTAAAATTTATATCTACCCTACCATAAGTCGTAGCTAGACTATAATATGTATCTAGACTATCGAAATTTGTAGCTACCTTGCCAACTATAGTTGGACTATAGAAATCCAAAGCTACCCTATCAAAATTTGTAGCTAGTTTATTGAAATTTGTAGCTCTGTTATAGGATTTTGGAGATACCATAAAAAAAATTAGGCCTAATGCTATTGTATTAATTACCCCTAACATTCCTCTTAGGTGCATGAAAAAATCTTTAGACAATGGCTTAATAAAAATATCTGCTAGTTGCTAATCAGACTTACAAAAACTAAGCTCTATGACATGATTTTTGACTAACTCTCAAATGAAGTGATCCTTGATTGCAATATGCTTTCTCTTACAATGAAAGATGGGGTTATTTGAAAACGTTATGGATGATACATTATCATAATAGACCATAAAATCTCCTTGCTATTCTACATGCAAATCAAAAAGTATCCTTCTCAAACGTATAGACTAGCATGTTACTGCATTGACTGCTATATACTCCACTTTAACTATAAAGAGTGACACTTTTGGTTGTTTCTTTGAAGTCTAAGATATAGCTCCTGACCCAAGATGAAACACATACCCTGAAGTTCTCTTTCAATCATCAAGGCTATCTACCCAATCACTATCTATGTAACCAACAAGCTGAAACTCATCTACTACTACATACAAAAATCCATGCTCCCTTGGTCCATTCACATGCCTCAATATCTTCTTGTTCACTTGCCAATATGTCTCCTTCGATGTCTTCATGAATCTTAAAATGAGGTTGATTGCATACATGATGTCTATCCTAGTTGTAGTCAAATACATTAGACATCCCATTAGCCTCTTATAGTGTGTGGGGTCTACATTATTATTGCAATCATCTTTGCACAACTTAAGACTTGTCTTGACTAGTGTGAATATAGGCTTATTTTCTAGCATCTTAAACCTCTCCAAAATATCATTTTCATACTTAGACTAGCATATAAATATGCTTTCATCCATTTTCTTGACTTCTATCCCAAGAAAGTACTTTAAAAAACCCAAATCAATCATCTCAAATTCATTGTTCATGGCTATTTTAAATTCTTCAATGGACTAATGTGCATTTCCTGTGAATATTGGATCATCCACATATAATACAACAATCAAAATACATTCTTTGTATGCTTTGATGTATAGTGTGGGCTTGATTGCACTTTTGATAAATTTGTTTCTTAATAAGTATGAGTCTATACCATTGTACCATTCTCTTGGGGCTTGCTTGAGCCCATACAATGCCTTTTTTAGCCTATACACTTTGTTCTCATGACTGAGAATCTCATATCTAGGTGGTTATCTCACATAGACCTCTTCTTCTAGCACTCCATTCAAAAATGCTAACTTCACATCCATTTGATACACCTTCCACTTGTGTTGGGTAACAATGGTTATGATTTTCCTTACTTTTTCTAGCCTTGCTATGAGTGTAAATGTTTCATTGTAATCATGCCCAAGCCTTTTCTTTTAGCCCTTCACCACTAGCCTTGTCTTATGCCTCTCTATCTTACCTTCGATAGTAGTTTTGTCTTATATACTTAGTTAAATCCTATGACCACTTTTTCTTTTAGTAGGCCAACTAACTCCCAAGTCTAATTTTTCTCTATGGCATACATTTATTCATGCATAGCCTTGCACCACTTATTATACTTGACTACTTCTTCAAAGTAGATAGGATCAGCTAATAAAAAGAGAGCATAATTCATAGTTTCATTTTGGTTTTCTTCATACCTTGATTGTTTATAGACTTCTTGCAAGCTCCTTTTCCTTGCTTGGCATTGATTTGAGTTGGAGGAGGTTGATGTTGACTCTTGAACATCTCATTGACCTCCATGATGGTTGCTTCCATTAGATGAATCAGCCCTATGTGAAATAGGGGTCAAACTTGGTGCATTGATGACTATACCACATGCTATTTTAGATTTAATAAAGGGTTCACAAGCCCTTATTTTCACATGCTCTTCTTCTTGTCTCTCTTCCCAAATTTTATGCTCAATGAAACGAACATTCTGGTTGATTATGAGCTCTTTGGTGATGGAATTATACAATTAGTATGATTTTGATTGGTCACTATATCCTATGAAAATACATTTATCACCTTTGTCATCCCATTTCATTCTTATTTGATTTGGCATGTGTACGTATGCTATACAACCAAACACTCTAAGATGCTATACACTTAGCTTCTTACTACTCCATGCTTCTTGAGGGATCACATCCATTACACTCTTTACTAGACATATATTTGACAAGTACATGGTTGTTGCTATAGCCTCAACCCAAAAATCATTAGGAAAACCCTTTTACTTTAGCATGCTCCTTACCATCTCTTGGATGGTCCTATTCTTCCTCTCGGCCACACCATTTTGTTGTGGTTTATACCTGGTTGTAAATTTCTTCTTTATACCATGATCCTTGCAAAAATTCATGAACCCATTGGAGATATACTCTCCCCCTCTATCTATCATCAAAATCTTGATGTAGTTTCCACTTTGCTTCTCTACCATGGCTTTGAATTTCTTGAAGGTCTCAAATGGTTCTGATTTGTTCTTCGAGAAATGCACCCATATTTTTTGGTTATAGTCATTTATGAATGTCATGAAATAGACATTATTGGATAGGGAGGGGATCTTAATTGGACCACATAAGTATGAATGTATCAGCTCTAAAGGAATTCTAGCTCTCCATCCTTTACTAATAGGAAATGCACTGCTATGTTGCTTCCCCAATATGCATCTTTCACACACCTTGTTTGGCTATTCTATAATGGGAATCCCTTTCATCATTTTCTTCTTATGAATAAGGTTAAACCCTCTAAAAATCAAATGCCCATACCTAAGATGCCAAAGAGTAGGTTCATCTACTACCATACTTTTAAACGTTGTTACGAGGTCACTTTGTATTCTCAATGAAAACATTCGATTACTTGTCATCTTAACTACTACAATTTGTTTATTGCAGCCACTCTTATCAAAGATGACACACTCACCTTTGTCAAATCTAACCTTTTACATCTTTGGGACAAGTTTCCCTATGTTTATAATGTTATGTTTCAACCAAAGTACATAATAAACATCTTGAATCTGTCTTTTATCACCTTATTTGGTGTAGATAGAAATGATGACTTTGCTCATGAGGGGAACCTTCTCATTATTTCCCATCTTCACAACTGATTAGATTGAGTCATCAATGTGGTTGAACATATTTTTGTTCCCATTAATGTGGTTGCTACAACCACTATCCAAGTACCGTGTTTCTTTACTACTTTTCACAACAATGTTACATGTTATAAAAAATCTTCCACTTTTGTCATTCCTACTAGGTTCAACCTCTTGTGTATGAGAAAAATTTGAATTTTGCTTATTCATGTCATACTCATTCTTTCTAAACTCACTAGAATAATGTCTATACCTCTTGCAATAATAGTATTTGATGCCATATTTATCATAACTTTGTGTAAATCCACCCCTAGAAGTGTTGTTGCTCCTTCCTCTTCCTCTTGCATGTGACTCTTGATGGCTATGCCTTCCACCTTCTTGAATACTGAAAATTTTTCCTCTTCCTCTATTGTTTGATCCTCTACTCCTTCCTTTCACATTCACATTGGTCTTAAATGCTTACTCATGGGAGGAATTGGCTGACCCATTCAACCTTTGTTCATGGGATTACAACGAACCTATTAAATCATCTACCATCATTTGACTTAAATCCTTTGACTCTTATATTGCAACTGTTATAGGGTCAAATCTAATTAGAATGCTCCTCAACACCTTCTCAATGATCCTATGATCTTCAAGAGTATCACCACATGCTTTCATTTGATTGACAATGTTCATTGTCCTTATGAAGAAGTCATTGATTGACTCATTCTCCTTCATTTATAGGGTCTCAAAGTCCATCCTTAAGCACTGCAACTTGACAAGCTTTACTTTGTCACTCCCTTGATAGGCATTTTGAAAAATATCGCATGCTTGCTTAGAATGGATAGCTATTGCTATCCTAGGGAAGATGGAATTAACTAATGCCATTTGTATATAATAGAGTGCCTTGGCATCTTTTCTCCATTCTCCTTTAGCACATTCCATTGTGCTTGAGTTATTGCATTAAAGTCTACCATTTCTACAACCTCATTTTACCCAACTTCAAAAAACTCACATAGCTCTTGAAAGTTGAATATAATTTTCATTTTGATGCTCCACACATCATAGTTTTTACCATCAAACATAAGCGCTACTATCATGACCTTGAACTTCTCGCTGTCATGTCTAAATGGACTTATAACCTAGCTACTCTGATACCAATTTTTGGAAAAAATTACAAATTTAAAGGTTGTGTAGGGAGAAATTACTAAATATGTGAAGCCCCAAATGGGCAGCAAGCAAATAACACAACAAATTAAAATAGGGTAGAGTAAAGTATGACTGAAAACACACACACACACACACACACACACACACACACACACACACACACACACACACACACACACACACACACACACACACAAAAACATAAAGTGATGCTTAAAAGATCTATTACAAGCTTTTATTAACAATGGTACTATTTTATACTAATGACTCACAAAAACCTCTTATCTTTCCTAGCTCTCTTCTAACTGCAATCATCAAACATATTCTCTTACCTTAACTACTTTAACTCCTCTTCTAGACCCATTGTAGACTATTGCTAGTACAATCTCCAAGCTACTACCTTGTTTTTTTCCTTTGTATGAATTATTGTTGCTCCAATTATCTTCTGCTGCACATTCTCCTTCTACTCATATACCCCTATTTTTTGACTTCTATTTCTTTTGTCTCTTCTGACTACTAGTTGTTATTGTGTTTAATTTCTTCTCCCATACATTCTCTTTTGTTTTTTTCTCTTTATGACAACCTCACCTACATCCTTCTTTGCCACCCAACTCTAACGGCAGTAAAAAAAATGCATTTAATGGCTATAGCTATCAAGTTTCACAGCTAGCTATGGTATTAGGTGGGAGTAAAAATAATAATATTTTAACATTTACTTGGTAAGAGCACCCCAACTTCCACAACTATTTTGAATCTGGAGGCTTATTATGGAGGGGCGAAGCTGCAAGATTCATCTCATATGAGACAAGAAAAAGAATATTCCATTTAAATCCATCTAAATGTTTACATGTGGATGTTATGTGGTTGTATCGGTAGTGCATGGGTTTTCACTGAGGCAGTTCCTAGGTTTTGGTGGGTGGCATCTAGTTGTCAACATGAATGGTAACAGTTGTATGTTTCACAGAATCAGCAAAAGGCATTATCATATGGAACAATTAGTAATGGTCTTATGTTCCATAGAATAATCCATGGTATTTAATGTAGAAGAGGCAAAAACATGATCACAATTTAACATTTGCATTCTACCTCAAACTGACCACATGGGAAAAATAATTGGGGACGGATAATAATGTAGATCAGCTAGGGCATTTAAACCTGCTTCCAGTTTTACAATTTATTATCACATCATTTATTTATGAAATACCATAAATATATTTAGGTAGAACCATATTTAAAATATATATATATATATATATATATATATATATATTAAAATATATAATATATTATAATAATACAATATTTGAAAATATATAATATAGAAAATATAATATATTAAAATATGTTATAATATATAACGTAATCTATTAAAATATATGTTACAAAACATAATATATAATTAAAGTGGTAAATTCAACATAGAATATGAATAATGTACACAAACAGTTGGGGGGGTGGGGCCTCTTTATAACAGTGTCATTATTGATATAATTTATAAGAGTGGCGGTGGCGGTGGCACTGAAATAATTATTTGCAGATCAATTTATGTTGACTACTACTTGACACAATGTTTTATGTATATAATGTTTTGCACATGTTGTATATATTTATGGTTGTACAAAAGGACTCATGCAGAAAAAATAGAATGTGGGCTCCACATGAAGAGTAATTGATCAACTATAGATATAATTATTTGCAGATCAATTTATGTCGACTACTACTCAACATAGATATAATTAATTGTAGATCAATTTATGTCGACTACTACTCGACATAATGTTTTATGTATATAATGTTTTGCACATGTATATATTTATGGTTGTACAAAAGGACTCATGTAGAAAAAATAGAATGTGGGCTCCACGTGAAGAGTAATTGATCGATCAACTAGGCTTGACATGGCATTAGAAGATCAATAGATGTATTCATGGTTGTAAAAAATAGTATGAGTGAGTGAGTGGTTTCCCTCACCTTAAAACCTTGGGTCTTCCCAACTTACCATTTAATTAAAAATGATATTGTATATCACTTAATGTATTTTATTACTTCCGGAGGTATAATAAAGCTTTCAATTTGTGTTAACTTTATATTAAACTTTATTTTTAGATCAATTTGAATATATTGTTTTACGTACAAAAATAAATAAATAAATCAAAAGTTGAGTTGTATATTTGTTAATAAAAATTAGGATAAAAATCATTTATCTTCGTTTTCATTGACTCAAATGTTTTACATATTATTATAGAGCAAACCGTTGACCTCATGCACAATATTGGTAATAATACATTCATTTATGAAGATAGGAGAGAGGATGGAATTAGATCTGCTGTTGTTTGCCATGGCCCTCAATGTTGACTTTTTTATTTTTCATTTACTGTGCACTTCCCTGGATACCATAAATAAATATTGAATGAGCAGGTCTAATTTTATAGACAAGTCTATATTTTGTTAATATTAAATGTACAACAGTGAATTTAATTAATGTCATGGATATGGTGCACAGGGCTCAAGAACCAAAGTCAAAACATTTGTCATACTTTTTTTGTCATTTTATTTGTCATATCATTATTTATAGGGCATTGTAGAAAGAAAAGCTGGAGAAGAAAATGAGCCATTGCAGGGGATTCAACAAGCTTACTATCAAAACTCTATAGTTAATAGCACTACCAGCAACTATGGTTTTGTGCATTTAAAATTCCATGGATTTGTATAGTCCTTACATCACCCCAGGCCTGCTTTACAAAAACTAGTTTATATTGTTCTTACTGATCATCCATATGGGCCATCCCTAAATGAACACCTACATATAATATCAATTCAGAATCCAATATTTAGCGGTTTCAATTTATATTCAATATTTTAACAAAATTGATGTTCCCACCTAACACACACAAAGTACAACACTATAAAATGAAACACAACAATATATTCCCTTTCACCATAAAACACCTTGAGGTGGATGTGAACAAACCAACTAATGTCATTGCTATAGGAGAAAAAACCATGTCCATCACCACGAGTTAAAAAGCCATACTTGTTTTACATAACCTAATTTTATAAATATACATGTCTTGAAATGATATTCTCTGAATCCTCATAAGAACTTTCCAAATGCCCTTTATACTATGTTTGACATATGAATCTTAAAATGCCTAGTTTATGTGACTAATATGCCCTGTCACTTGGAAATATTCAATGATAAGATTGAAAATAAACTTGTGAGTTGAATAATAGGATATGCTGTGCATTATTTCATAAATTCTTCAATAGTTTAATGACTAATGCATGCACATCTTGCTATATCATTCTAAGGACTTGTATATCTTGCCATTAGAAATTTATTTTGAATCCTCTTAATTTTTGAGTACAGTAAATGCTAGAGGAGCTAAAAAATAAGCATTCAAAACTGTGTAGTATATAAATAAACCATTTAGAAATCCTTTTTATAAAATTTTAATCCCTTGATTTATGCAACAATGACATCCAAAAATAATTTCTAGCCGAACCCAGGTTCTGTAGGTTACTTTACTTATTCAAAATGACAAAGGTGAAGTAAAGTCAATTCATAATTTTGATTTAATTTGGATGGTGTAATGGGTTTGAAAAAAGTCAATTCACAATTTTGATTTAATCTAGATGGTGTAACTCAGGTTTGCGAAGGTAACTTACTTCACCCTTGTCATTTTGAATAAGTAAAGTAACTTGAAAAACCCAGTTTGGCCTAAAAATGAGCCCATCAAATGCAAATGGCTTACTTGCTTAGCAACCTTGCCATCCCTAATTACAGCTATGGAATCTGCATCCAAAATGGTGGTGACTTAGTGAGATATAATTACACTCATTCTTCCCACTATTACTTTGTCTAGGGCATATTGGACCACTTTTTTAGATTGGCTATCCAATGCACTTGTTGCCTCGTCTAACAACAAGAGGGTTGGAATCTTTATGATTTCCCTAGATATTGCAATCTTCTATTTTTGTCCACATGATAATTACAATCCGTTGTCCTTATTGTTGGTGTCGTATCCTTCCTTCGAATAGTTGTGTGTAATCAGGGATTGCATATAGTTAGAAATTACCTAATAATCACCCATTTATTTACAATTATTTTATTACATTATGAAATCATGAGCATTTGTAGCTTTGGCTGCCTCGATCATCTCTGCCATTATCGCATTCTCTTTTCCATAGAAAATGTTGTCTCGAATGCTTCTCAAGAATAGGGTGGGTTCCTATCCTACCATACTAACACATTGCCTCAAACTCCTCAAATTGAACATTCTAATGTCCCTTCCATCAATTTTCATCATGCCTTTCAGAGGATCATAGAATATTTCAATCAATCCAATGATGAAAATCTAGATGAAAGGATTTGAGGGCCCTTGTCAACTTAATTAACATGCCTACCCCTTTCTTGTAGTTATGCATGTAGGAAATTGAAACCTATATGTGGACTGGACCTATGATCAATCAAAATTTAAATGTAGTGTGTGAGCATAAAGGGGGAATGGAAACTAGTCTAACCTTTATGGATGCAAACCTTCCATCCATAACCAAACCAGGTTAAAGTTATTTCTTCACAATTGAAAGCACTAACAAAGTCATTCAGATGATTCTTAGATTGGATGTTCAAAATGGCCCCTATGCACTAATGTATTTTGATCACAGGTACTAGCTCCTATGCCTGCCAACTATCCACCAGGCTCCAATAGAAAGAAAGATCTTTAACTAAAAAATTAACATCATTTCCTTCACTCTTGATGGACTTGGCAAAGTTACCATCCATCAAGGCCATCTGTTCATAGTACCAAATAGCTATCACCCAAAACACCTTCATCTTTTCAATCACCCTTTTATTTCTATTGATGTATCCTATCAAGATTGGGTGAAGATACCACATAATTGTCCAATTAAAATATTTATTGGAATGGTGTATGAATTATTTTCCTCTTGCTTCTCTCCATGTTGTGTTTCTATTTTCTTTCCCATGCATTCATCTTCTTCCCACATCCAACATTTGTCTCATAGCATCTAGATTAAATTGGAATTATGAAATGACTTTACTTCTCAAAATCATAAAAGCTGAGTAAATTAGATTTGTAAACCAACAAAACACTAATTAGAACAATCTGGGGTTCCAAAGTTACATTACTTCACTTACTTAAATCATAAGTCAAAGAAATAAAGGGTCATAATCCTGAAGTCTTCATAAACTTAGACCAAATCAGAGTTACAAAGTTACTTGACTTCATAAGCCAAATTAAGCGAAGTAATTCATGAAACCTGATAGTAGTCAACTTAGCATGGCCAAAATGCATGTGTGGTTCGGAGGATAAAATACAATGCCATTTTTACATTTTTAATTTTATGTAACTATGGTTGATATGAGATGATTGTTGATATTACACATTGAACATATGTGCAATTTTCATGTTGAGTTTTTTAACTTCTTTTCTAGAAAATAGAAAAAATAAATTATTTGTGATCTGGGTCTCTTGCTTAAACCCTAGAAAGGCTTGTTTTAGATGACTCCAATAGAAAGAAAGATCTTTAATTGAAAAATTAACATCATTTACTTCACTCCCGATGGACTTGGTAGCCTTACCATTCGTCAAAGCCATTTGCTCATAGTACCAAATAACTAGCACCCAAAGCACCTTCATCTCTGAAATCACCCTTTTATTTCTACTGATGTATCCTATCAAGACTAGGTGAAGATACCACATAATTGTCCAATTAGAATATTTATTGGAATGGTGTATGATTTTTTTTCCTCTTGCTTTTATCCATGTTGTGTTCTATTTTCTCTCCCATGCATTCATCTTCTTCCCATATCCAACATTTGACTCACACCATCTAGATTAAATTTGAATTATGAAATGACTTTACTTCTCAAAATCGTAAAAGCTAAGCAAAGTAGATTTGTAAACCATCCAAAAAATAATTAGAATAATTTGGGGTTCCAAAGTTACATTACTTTACTTTCTTAAATCATAAGTCAAAGAAATAAAGGGTCATGATCCTAAAGTACTGATCAACTTAGACCAAATCATAGTTACGGAGTTACTTGACTTCATAAACCAAATTAAGCAAAGTAATTCATGAAACTTGATAGTAGTCAACTCAACACAACCAAAATGCATGTGTGGTTCAGAGGATAAAATGCATTCATTTTTACATTGTTAATTTTATGTAACTATGGTTGATAGGAGATCACTGTCGACATTACACATTGAACATATGTGCATTTTTCATGTTGAGTTTTTTAACTTCTTTTCTAGAAAATAGAAAAAATAAATTATCTATGATCTGGGTCTCTTGCTTAAACCCTAGAAAGGCTTGTTTTAGATGACTCTTGATGGATAAAATCTACCTGTAAGTATCCAAGTTAAAATGTACAAGTATTAATACCATGCCCCCATCCCCTACCAAAAAAAAAAGACCACCTTAAAATATGTACTAATTTTAAAAGAATTTTTTCTCCATTCCACGATGTTACACTTTTTTTAATAATCCATATGGATTAGTGGAGGACAACTCTATAGTACAATTACTACAATAATCCATTCTTGAAAAGTGGTTAATGAACATTATATCATGTAATTATAATACATATTTGACATGTTTTGTAATTTAAGTTGTAAATGTGGCAATTTTTATTCAAGATTAATGGTTTAAATGTGTGTAGATATTTATTTTAAATTAGGATTATTATTAATTTAAATTTTTGATTAAGAATCATTAACTTATTCTAGAGTTTCTACATGTTTATCTTCAGTCAACATATTTACATACTCACTTTATATTTATATTTTGTATGTGTTTATTTTTTCTTTAATATTTTTTTATTTTTTACTTCTTATTTTTTTAATAACATGTTTGAAAGTATTATGTAGAATTATTGAATTGTATGGTGTTTTTATTTTTATTTTAGAAATAAATATATGGTAGATTTATAATGTCGAGTAGGCATACATCTAAATTTGTGAGTTCCTTTGGCTAAGTAGTAATGAGTAAGGGACATCCACATTGTCAAAATTGTCTAGGGTATAATCTTGGTCTTATTTGCTTGACTTTTCATATCGAATATCTAGTCGAGATTTGTACCTTAGTAGATAGATTTTTTAGATATTTGTTTATACTCATTAACATTGTTGGATACCATAGAGTCTATAATTAGAGTTTCAGCAATTCAAGATTGTTCATTTATATAGAACTATGAATCTCATGTTTACCCTTCTTTTAAAAAAAATAATAGAACGAGATTGAAGAAAATAATTTAAGGTTGTCTATTTATATAGAATTATCAACCCTATCTCTACTCTATAATTATTAACCCTATGTTTACTCTAGATTTGAAGGAAAAATAATGAAGATAACTTTTTCATGATTGGAGAAAGAGGCCAAGTGATATAGGGTGAGTCTAAAACAATTTTACTTCACTAACATAAATTTATAATGATTGTGTACTAAATAGAACCTTATGTTTTGTGATTGGTATTTTGTTAAAAAAAAGTTTGTAAGATAATGTATTTTTATAGAGATCATCTTTAGATGACATAAAAACATGACAATATAATAATAATAATAATAATAATAATAATAATAATAATAATAATAATAATAATAATAATAATAATAATAATAATAATAATTGCCTTAAATGTGAAAACTTATGTGAGGTGGGATATTTTTTTTGTTTTACTAAAAAGGGGTTTTGTAAATCAAGAGAGTCTAAACCAAAAATCATATCTCACTCGAAACCTATGGTTCTTAACCTTGTAAAATTTTGTAATTATTTGGAATATTATATACTTTGTATATAATATAATTATAATATTAGTTTTATTGTATTATATTATTTATTTCTCGTATTAATATTTTTTATACAAAATTAATTGTTGATTGTAAATATATAATAGAATTTTTTTCTATATTATAATGTTATCTATAATATATTATTTAAAAATGGTCTAATTTAAAATATATTATGTTAGAGTAAATAGACAAAAATTAGGAATCATTATTAGATTATTTATATTTATCAGCATGTTTTAGGATTGTCTTGGACACTTGGGTGTTTTTTGTATAATCCATTCACTTCATGTTGGGATGAAAGAGATAGATATTATAACACCATCATTAAGGCTTTGTGTAAATAGACCCTAAAATGACACAAGATAGTTTTGTTCCAGATATTATAACTTTCAATACCTTGCTTAATAGTCTCTAAAAAATGGATATGGAAGATGAAGCTCTCAAGTGGGTAGCTCCAATGAGGTTGTCTAGCTTATAGGTTAAAAAATATTGTTTTGATGTGGATGATTAAGAAAACTTCATAGTTTTTTGTTGATGTATTAAATGACATTAATTATGTTTTTTTTTATAAAAAAATTCTAATAAAAATTGTTTTATAACTGGAATTATTTATTTCTACTACATATCTTTTAGGATTGCAGGTGATTCTAATTCAAGAGTGTCACTAACATGATTGATCTTATTTCATCTAAAATCCAAGTTTGCTTTCACTATTCTTGATCATCTTCTAATCTTTAATTATCAAATAAGTTTACCTATTTCTTAATGCATTTATTACAATTTACTTTAAATTCATGAAAAAAATATATATATTCTTCTATATGATGTAAGTTAACTCTTGATTAAACTAGGAGAATAGTTTAGAAAACTATATATATTGAAATTTTATTTCAATTTCTATGATTTTTTTTAATTTGTGTTAGATAGGTAAATAACATATTATTATTATTTAAATGGATTTAATTATCGTTTAGATTTGATTTGATACTACAAGAAAGTTTTGGAGTCTTTTATTTTTACAATGAATGGAACTTGCTTATTCTACATATATTAGTGGTCTCTTGAATTTAAACAATCCAAATATTATATCTTTTACTAAAATTTTAGATTACTAACCACATCTCTTGAATCTTAATATATATATTTATGATCTATAACAATTATTTTTATCCATAGTAATTGTGTGCAGATTCTGATATCTAGTTTTCTTAAATAGAGGGGAAATTATTAGATACCATAGTCATTGATGCTAAAAATTAGCAACTATTCAGCTAGCTTGCAATAGGTCTGTGGTTGTTTTAAAAAATATTTTTGGCCTTTTATGTTGTCTTGGCTTTAAATTGCATCTGATTTACTTGGGATTGTAGAATGGATTTAGCAAATGCAAAATAAAAATAAAAATGCGTATGTATAGTAATCAATCGACCATTGATGTTGAAGAGTACAAGCCACTATCAAGGACTCAATGTGATAACATATATGACACTTTATAAAAATAAAACCTTTTTAGAACTCATAATTTTAAATATAATGTGGGTGATTGGTTTTTTGATGCATTTCAAGTTCTATTGCACTTTCGATATACATCAATAGAGCTGCATGCTAGAATTATAGAATATTTCTTTAATTGCTTAAAAAGAAATGACACCCATGCACTAAGATATTTTGCATTGGAATTAGATCCTAGAGAGTTGTATAGATTACACCAAATTGAAGGCACTAAAACATATTTCTGTTGAATGCAAATTTATGCAACTTCATACATAACCAATGGTGAGCATGGTCTATGGGGTGATAATTTATGCATAAATCAGATTTCTAGATGGCTAAATATTTCCATTTATGTTTGGTCTTTGACAAGAAAACATAAATACTTTCATTTCAATGAAAATACTCTTATCCCTCCATATTGCATACTATTTCATGACCAAAATCTAGTCTATGGCCATTACAAACTATTGTATTACCAAAAAAAAAAAAAATTATCATACACCGCAAGCACAAACCCTGCTATCATCAACTTGCTCTATGATTTCTCTTTATTGGTAGATGAATGGTAGAAAAATTGAATCATGTGGACTATTCAGAATGATAGAAACCACACCTTTCTATGGTGATAGCATTTTTAGCTCTATTTGCTATTTGACAAAAATGCTTTTGACATACGATCCTTACATCATGATTTGACACAATTTTTTTGTAATGCATTTATTACTGGCTATAAAAAGGCACATAATTATTTGAAAAAAAGTCTGACAATGTCATAAAAAAATACCTACTATTGCAAATTGGCAAGCACACATTGTAAAAATGGGTTTTATCTATGATGAAGGTAGAATGAAAGGAAACGAATTCACTATCCAATGGATTTCAAATGTGTTAAACATAGGCATTCACCTGTGGTCATCCAAAAATCAATAAATTCTCAAGACCTAAAATGCCTCTACTTAGTCACAATCTTTATATAACATCATTTTATTTGAAATAGATACAACCCATGTACATTATAAACCATTAACAACCTAATAACATAATGAAGTAATAACTAGTGTCACTATTGATTACATAGAAACATCCCAAGAACATCACAAACTGTCTTTGCACCAAATAGAGAACATTACACATGAAAAAAGATAGAACATTTGGACTACAACTCATTAACAAAAGATAAGAATATAAAGTTTCAATTTGACACTATCATTGCTAAAATGTAACCACCATTACATGGGCCTATCATCTCTTCACATTGCTTTAAAAACATGGAACAAAAAATAATAATAAAAGGAAGGGTATTAAGATCAACACCAATAAAGAAATTCAATGAAAAAATTGTAGATACATCAGTCCATGTTTGTGCTACTTGAAAATAGCTACAATTTAAACATAATATGAAGCCTTTTATTCATTCTAAGAATGACACTTACAAAAGGTTAATTCCAAACACAAAAGCAATTCTACAAAAAATATGTGTGACATGCAATCAATCAATGAAAAATGAAAAACTTCCTGCATTTACAACAGTTGTTAATATTAGACTAAACAAACAACTATAATTTGTAAGCATGCTATCAGATCTTGAAGAAAGACTCATTGCAGTTAGAATTGCATTTGTGAAAATAAGAAACTTAGGCTACAAAAAACCACAGATTGGATTGACAAGACCAATTATTAATGTCCCCTCAAGCATTGATAGAATTTACAAAGTATTACCTAGATCCATAGATGAAGAAAAAACTATTTTAATAAGTTTAAAACACTGATTGGAGTACAAAAATGCATACCAAGAAGGAAGAGTTCATTCCAAACTTTTGATGGAGGCACTGCAACAACTTTGTGCACATAAATTATACATTGCTCATGATGTGCAGAGAGACTCTAACTGGAAACCATTTATATCTGCAAATGTCATAAACCTTGCAATTAATAATGATATGTCTAGTGAATCTAAAAGTAGTAGTGATAGCAACAATAGTTTGTCTTATGACACAAGTTAGGCCAAGTCTAATAACACTTTGGTGCATGGTTTTGTGGATTCAACATGTATTGTTGCATTGGAAAAAAAATTGTAATAGTACCAACTAAAGGAAACCATCCTCTTCATATTTTCAAAGATAAACACTTAGAAGAAATGAACATTCCAACACTTTTCTTTGGCAATCCTCATGATTATGGCATTGTGTCGAATCCTATAAAAAAATGTTACAATGTGAGATTTTTCATACTAATCACTGATTTGCATACCATCTTACCAATTTATTTTTCAAAGTAGTAAAATTAATCATAGACCAAATTTGAAATACAATGTGGATTCGAATTAGAAAGGGTCGATTAAAAGGAAGAAAGCTTTTGGCCTAGGATGTCAAATACAAACTAAATTTAGAAAAAAATGCTCAAATAAAAAATTGGTTGTGGATTTCCAAAAAAATTGTATTTAACCTGATTACATGAAAGGTCATAAAAAAATATGTTTTCCATGATATGAATATTAGAACCTCCAACATTTTTCTTGACTTTTACAAGTGTAAAACATTGTTGGCAGCCATTAACCAATGCATTGAAATAATTATATCTAAAACATCATAAAGATTCAAATTCATAGCTAAAACAATTGAATATATAAAATGACATTTATTTTCTTGCAAAATAGATCTAGTCACTTGCACAGATTATTACAAACATCGTATCAATGCATTAAAATAAATGCTTTGTGAAGATGAATCATTTTTGGGTAAAATCACAAACTAATTTTCCATAACAAAATTACAATGTAGAGGAAATGCCCATGATCATTGGCTAGTAAGGATAAAAAATGCATCGGTATTTGGAAATGACTAGAATTCAAAAATATCACATTTTATAGACAAATACATAACTTGTAACACTGATATCTTGGAAAATGACTTGGCAAAATTACATACACATCATCATACCAACAACTATAGAAAAAAGAAAGACAAAAAGTGTAGATACAATTTCCCCCAAGTACCAATGAAATAAACAACAATAATTGAGCCATGTGAAATAAAAAGTGAACTTGCAAAGTCAATATTAATGCAGACTTACTTGTTGCTAAGCACCAAACATTATAATTGTTCAAATGAATTTCACATCTTTTTACATGATCTTAGAATAGATGAGACCCAATACATAACATCAATATAAAATACACATGAACAACCCACCATTTTTATTACACGCAAGCCATCTCAAATGTGGAGTAATAGTTTCATAACAAATATGCCATATTTATGGCAAGCCAACATAGATGCATTATTTATTTTAAATGCATATGTTGTAACAACATATTGTACTTCATATATGACAAAAGGCAACCAAAAAACTACTCATGGTTTTTAAAAAATACATAGATAACATAAATCAACAAATATAGATGACATTCGGATGTTACATAGACTTGGGAATGCAATGTTAAACTATCAATAAATGTCTACACAACAAGTTGTTCACTTGGTCTTATCATTACCATTGAGTCATTTCTCAAGAACATGTGCCTTCATAAACACATATTGTATTGATGATGAAAGTTTATTCTAAAATCCCCATTTCTCTTGAGATAGGAACAAGATGAATCTAAAAATGTCATGTGTAAATCTATCATAGACTATTACATTGCTCATCCTGTAACTATAGATCAGGTTTATCTAGTTGAGTTTATTTCAAAGTAACAAAAAAATGGTAAGACATTAAGAAAAAGAGCCACAAATTATACAATTTATTAATTATAATAAGCATCTTGACCTTGAAACTCATAGCCGTGAATGGTTACTATTATATGTGTCATTTAGAAACAATGAAAATAATTTAAAACAAAACTTCGAAACATGGAGAGAGATATAATTTGAAAATTAGGACAATAATAATATATGAGTCCAAGTTCAATCATAACACAAATCCTATGTGGGGAGCATATAAAATTCTATTTCCCAGCTTGAACTTGATACCAAAATCAAAAGTAAGACAAGCTTCCATTTTAGCATAAGCAAATCTATATAAGAAGATTATGATTCACAAATGGACTTGCCATTGATAAACCTTGCACCAAGAAAACAAAGTTTGAAACCCTTTGAAATCATATACCATCCATTAATTACTGACAATGTTGAATACTATAAACAAATATGAATGTTAAAGGATGAACAAATTGAAATTATTATTGACATTGATTTTTAAAAACATCTAAATAAGAACAAGCCATTGTACTTATTCTTAATAAGAGGTGCAAGTACTAGAAAGACTTTTACATCAAAATTTATGTATGAAACATTGGTTCATATTTATGCACAATCTATTGACAGTGATCCATCCAAGCCAAACGGCCTCATTCTTTCATACATAGGCAAGTCTATGTACAATGCAAGTGTCATAACATTGCATTTCATTTTTTGTTTCCTTTTAACAAGTTAGAACTCATTTCATTAGGAAATGAACAACTTGATACATTGTCTAAACATTATAATCAACTACATATAGTGCTAATTGATGAAATCTCACTTGTAGGAGCAATAATGTTATACTATATTGGTAGGTTTTTGTGTTACATAAAGCAATTTCCAACCATGTATTTTGGTAACATTGACATGATCTTCAATGGAGACTTCTACCAAACTCAAACTATAAATGATTGACTTATATTTGAACAGCCAGAAATGAATAAATAAATGGTACCATATGTTTTTTGGCAAGAAAATGTGAAATGTCACCTACTACACCGAAATATGTGATAAAATGATCAAAATTCTATCAATGTTCTAAACAAAATACGTACATGCTCACATATAGAAGATGACATAACATATCTTAATTACAATTTTCTACATCCAACACCATATATCCCTTTGTTCCCTTATCTTTTTTAGTTGAAAAATGATGTGGATGTGCACAATGCTAAAATGTTGGCACTAGTTATGCATAAAGAAATTGTTATTGATGTAATAGATAAGAAAAATGACACATATAATGAAGGATAAAGATATGCTAATGTTGTATGCTTGCTTAAAAAAATGACCTAACATGCTAGTTGAAATTTTTGCTAGAAACTATGATATGCAAGATGGTCTTGTCAATGGCTTTGATGGTATATTTAAACATACACCAAAGAAGATAACAATGATATTGTCTAGGTGAAATTCAATGAAATCCATGTCAGGCATTCTTGGAGAGAAAAACATATTCATTTTTATAAAATCCATATTGAATTAACTTGGACTCTGATCTTCCATGTTCCAAAGCCTAATCCAAAACCTCCTCACCAAAAAACATTAATAGTATGAAGCCAATTCCCAATATAGCTAGCTTGAGCACGTACAATACATAGATCCTAGAGTCTAACCATAGAAGGCATTGCATTCAATCCGCTAGGTGTACATAGGCATGGATTGACATATACAACACTTTCTCATGTAAAGACCATGGAATCATTATATTTGATGAGCTTGCTTACAAACAAAAACTTCAAGCTCAAAATAAAATTCTTATGAGATGTCAAGGTTAAAATTGCAATCGAAATAGGTATTAAAACATAGTTTATGTTCACATGTTATTAACTCATCTATAGTGATATGTTTATTGAATACTCATAACCTTCGACCCCATTTGGAAGACATTGTCAATGACCATGATTTGATGAAGTGCAACATACTATGATTACAAGAAACACACATGTTAAGTGCTAGCTATTTTAATCACTTTCTAAATTTCAAAAAGTGTATTTCATTACAAAATATTCGTGGTATTATGATACATATGAAAAAAAATATTGCTACTTCAAATCTAATGCAATACATTTCAAACAAAATAGAAGCATTATCAATAGAAATTAAAATACACCGACACACATTTACAATTGTAAACATGTATGCATCTCCATCTAATTTTATTTTAGATGTCATAAATGTTATGGAACAAACACTATCAAATTCAATCCCATCAAAACAAATTTTTATATTGGGAGACTTTAATATTAACATGTCCACCTCCAACAAGTCAACAATGCTTCTTGAGAAACATATGTTAGCTTATTTGTTTGGTTTATTTTATGTATTTATGATTTACATAATATGCAATAACACCAGTAAGATGTACATGCAAAAGTATGTCAAATATAGAAGAAAACAAAAGCAATAAGTTATTGCAATAATTGTATAAGTGCTACTTTACAAAAAAAGCATCCATGATTTGTCCAAGCCATGTGTTACCTTCATAAAATATAGAGAAACATATTTAAAAGGTTATTGACCATACACCACATCATGGGTTTGAACATAGGTAAGTCATAACCATTTCTATTACCACATATTAGCCATTGTTACATCATTGGAGAAATGAATGTTTGTAACAATTGAAAACAACAAACATAATAAATTCTAAAATATAATTTTTTTATCCTAACCACTAAGTACTTAATTTAAATGAAAGCATTCTAAACCTATCCAACCTAATTATTGCCTTCATAAAGATAGATTAACATCTTGACAAGCTCATTAAGCCTACAACTTATCCAAAGTTTTGACATAGGTAGTTCCAAACTTGGTATATATTATTCATGTTTTAACCACTCTAAAAAAATCAATGTTGCTATGATTTTTTAGTGCAATATTGTTTTATGTGTTCATCAATATTATGGCATGTATAAATTAATGTTTTTTGATAACTAAGAATGAAAAAAAAAATAAAATTCTGACATAGAATTCTATATCCTGACCACTAAATCTTTATTATACAAATGACAAATTCAGACTTGAAGCTATGCTATAAACCCCCACACCCCCCCCCCCCCCCTCCCCCCCACAAAAAAAAAAAAAAAATGGGTGTGGGGGGGTGGGGGGGGGGAGGATATTTCCATGTTTTGACATAGAAAATATATAATCAAAAAATGTTGATCTGCATGGCCATTCTAATCTGATTGTTAGCAATTACAATGATAGAAACTTAGTGCCATAATTCAGTGCCATAAGCAAAGAACCAACCAAGATTTGCCTTGCTATTTGTTATAATTTCTACATGGATATTGCAATGTAACTAGTACTGCTTTGATTTTCATACTAAAACTCTCAAAAAGAATTATGTTTTATTTATTATGTCAATCAAATATAGCTTTATATAATTGTAAACATTTTAGTGTCGATAAACAAATCTTGCTCATCATTGATATAAACCTGTATCTAATTTATTGTTTCTAAAAATGATGCATGGTTTTGGTGTAACCCCTACAAAAAGCAAAATATGGAGCCATAGAAACAAACTATCCAAGCAATAATACTAGAACAAGAAAAGCCACCAAAATGGTGATGTTTTATTTTTTTTATTGATTTACATAATAAGAATAAACACAATGCACAAGGTATTGTTATTATTATTTAAAGAAAAAACTCACTATCTTTTTCCTACTCTTGTTATATTCACATTGCCAAAGAAAAAAATGTTCATGAAATTTTCACAATGCAAACAGGAAAATATACATGGAGCCAGACAAACACAATAACTAGAATACATAAATAAAGCAACAAAAATTAGGAGAGTGGTAATGTTTTATTTCCTAGCTTGCTATAAGCAAGAACAATATATGAAAAATATCACTTCAGGAAAAAAATATGAAACTAACAATTTTCTTTAACTTTTCAGTCTCAAAATGATCTACATTATATTCCATTATAGAATATTTATATTCAAAATTTTCATTTTCAAACCATGATTATAACTCAAACATAGGACAATATATTCCAATTTCGATCATCAACCTCTCCACAAAAAGATGTGGCAATGTTTTTGAAGGTGATGTGCTGGTTGTTTATGGACCTAGTTTTATAAATAATCCAAAATATTTAATGAATATAGAAATAGTGCACATTGATCTTGTTGACAGAATTAGTCAGATGATAATAATAGTCAACCTCAAGAACAAGTTGATTGATAAATTCTTACAATATTTCTCTACTGGAAAAAGTGTTCAAAACACAGATTTCAAAATAAAAAATAGAAGCTAGTACAAAAGAGGTGATGCTAATTATTACCTTGTATTACATCCTAATAAAATTGTGGAAAACATCACAACTATTTTCAAAGAGCACAGACTTACCCTTGACACCACCATACAAGATCTTGTTGACTCAAACAACCCATATGTAATGGGTTCATTTGGTGCCATTGTAATTGGACACCAAAAATAATACAATGAAAATGAGCTCTATCTCAAAGATGTTGAATCTAAAAAATACATGGCAATAGTAACAACTCTCACCCAAATATTTTAATTCTATTTCTTCATCATTTTCAATGTTTTTTGTTTTATATCTAAAAATTCACATGTATATTAGTTTTAAAAAACTAACATTTTAACAATTGTTTCCCAGCTCCTAATCAATGATACCTATAAACATCTATATTCTAGCCTATACCAATCACTATCATCAACAAAGACACCAATAATTCTTTTTAAAAGCATCATCTGAAATGGAAGTAGAGGCACCCCTTTGATCTGTGTAAGCTAGTCCATTTTTCTAAACATGTTGAATGACCAATACACAAAGGACCATCTACAAAGTTTGGAAAAAACAAACATTGAGACAAGCATATATTTCACTATCATCACTCTTAGATATAAAAATATGGCTTTGCATAATTGTTAACATTTAAATTATCTCATAACATGGCTAACCAAAGTTTTGGTTTGTAGGCCAAGGGTCTGTTGAAACAAAACAATGTTCATGCATCACCTTTCCAGTCATTTTGCAATGATTGTGAGCATATAGTCTTGAAATATGCTCCTTGAATAGATGTTTTTCTGCATTGCACAAAATATTAGTAGACTAGAATGTACTCATACTAGTATTCACTACAATGCATCATACACACAAAAAATGGACATATTGACTGCACTTTGAACCATAGACTCCTTGAGGAGAATTTACCAGCGCTAACTAAAATACCATTTAATGATTATAAACAAGAAATCTCAGCTATGGTATTTATGCTACATCATTTCCAACTACATGGAACTTTTACACTTGCCATGAAAAACATCACCAGATCCTTTTATGAACAGTAATTACTTCTAAACAATAGCCATCACCGCTACTTTTTTTTCAAAAGAAATAAAATAAGCATCATAAAATATCTTAATACATGTCCTAAAACTTTCTTAATTTCACTAACCTTTGCTTATTTCAATTTTATGTAGGTAAAAAGATAATATAAATCTACATGTGCACAGAATTCAAAAATGCTCACTTCATAGAACTCATATTTTCTTTTGTAAAAGGATTTTTTTGCACAGAAAAAATGTTTTTGGATGTGAAAAATAAACTTCTTTTTGGGACTGTTCAAAAGAAAAAAACATAATGTTCCATACTAACATCAGTCACTAAAATGTAGAAATAGTGTGGTATTGTATTGTTGTGCATTCGCTTAGTATTTTGTCCATTGTCTATAGCTATGTATTTTGCATTCAATTATGCTACAAAACTCATAATATATAGCATACATTATACATAAATATATCAATATAATTAAAGACTTTGTTCTCTATATTTAATCTACTAATCTATTTTGTGAATAATGACATCCCTAAGAAGTTATTGATTTTGTCACTCATAGTAGTTCGGTTCTTTTAAAATTTTAATGGGAAAGGCTCATATTTGTATTAGTTATATCTAATACATCTCATGATTATACTCTAGCTATATGTCTATTTAGATACATATGTGTAGATTTTATCCACTGTCTCATCCACATTTACATATGTGTAATATAATAGAATTACAATGTTATCATAGCTTTCAGACCTGAATAGTTATTAGTAACTGAAAAAGATGCAACCCAATGAACTGCACTTGAAGGCCTTGAATGATTTTTACATACATTTTGATTTTTGGAAATGTCATTATCTATTTTTTGAAGCATCTTCTTCCTTTTTTTTATACATAAGAGTTATTATGTGTGACTTAGTGTTCATGCACATCTTTTTCCCTTATGGTTCTAATTTTCTAATTTTTCACACAATTTTCATCTTATGACCAGACATCTTCTCTCTCATGGTTATAATTTTATACATAAATTTTACATTTCATGCCCAATATTCTAGTGTAATTAAAACTTCCTAAGATGCCTTGACTTAAGTATACATTTATTATAACTTGAGGACTTATATCATGTACTATCTGGGTATTAAATAATTACTTAAAAAAAATTTATATTATTCATCAATTACATGAAAGAGAAAAAATATGTGGTTAAAATTGAATAGTTCTATTGGAGATGAATAAGTGTGAATAGGCTATATTGAATTATCAGTGCAAATCATAATGTACAATAAGTAGTTTACATCAGTTTAGATCTTAATGCATAAGAGGTTGTATTTAGTTGCAACGATGCAAGTGATGTTCTTTTTTAGTAGTTTAGAAAGAAAAATAATGTTTCATTATGTTTCATTATTAAAATAATATCCACATGCAAAGTCTAATTTTATATACTAAAGGAATAAAAGAAGCAACAATTCTCACTTTATCCTCCCTAACAAAATAACAGATATATATTAATAATTCTCTGCGCATACCTCTCAATCCCATACCCTCAATCAGTCAGCAATCAACAATGTTGTAGAAATCAAATAAAAAATAATATTTTTATATTTTATAAAGCAAAAAATATCATTACTTATACAAATTAAATATAGAAATAAATTTTGTAATAGTTAACAACAATCAACAACGTTGTAGCAATCAAATAAAAATAAGATTTTTATATTCATAAAGCATAAAATATGATGACTTTGACTGCATGTCATTGTCATTAAAGATTAGTTCCATGAAAATAGAGATTCAAAGAACAAATTAATTTAAAACTTATTTCTAATTGATCTAATTAACATACTTTCCATATGATATATCACTAGATAATAAGAATATAAATTATCAGACTGTTTCATGAAGACTTTAGGCTTATGAACCTTTATTTCTTTTACTTATGATTTAAGAAAGTGAAGTAATGTAACTTCAAAATCCTAGAATTTTCTAATTAGTGTTTTTAGGGTTTACAAATCTACTTTACTCAGCTTTTATGATTTTGAGAAGTAAAGTCATTTCACAATTCTAATTTAATTTAGATGGTGTAACCCGGGTTTGTGAAGACAACTTACTTCACCTTTGTCATTTTCAATAAGTAAAGTAACATAGAGTATCCTAGTTGGCCTAGAAATAGACACAAAAACATAGTTTTTTGAACATTAAACCTATATTAAGTTACTTATTTGGTCCATGATCATGTGTTTCTTAAATAGAGTTGGGTATCTGAGCCCCAAAATAGTTACAAATTCACTGGGAGATGGATTAACCGAGTTGTAGAAGTTAACATCTCTGCCTCATCTGTCCATATTTTGTAGCCTGTGTAACCCTACATTTCTTTGATACATAACTTAGTGAAGTCATTTTGAATTTGTAATACCATTGATTTCTTCCAACCAGTCTTTGCATATCATCTGTGTTTTGTATACTATGGTCGAGCATTCAAAAAATAAGAAGACAATCATAAGCATAAATAAACTTACTAAAACTCTTGCCATAGCTTTTCAACTATTTGTGTTTTTACTTGTTTGGGTTGGAATATATATATATATATATATATATATATATATATATATAGTGGAGACACTAGGGTATTCTCAAGTTTATTAAGGAAAATGTGAAATGAAAATATTTCTATTGAATTATTCGCAACCAAATCCTTGCCCACTTTTTAGCGGGAAGGCAGAATTTGATGAGCAACAATATAGCCTATGAGCATTGAATATTTTAGATGAACCATCTTAATTCCCAAATTATATCTAAATTACAACTAAATAATATAAAGCTAGGTAAAATTTAATTTCACTACTTAATTTCTTTGGGCAAATATATTTATATTTGCCATTCTTTTGTGTCATGTTTCACACAGAACTCAAATATTTGCCCATTTCTAATCTTCTAAAATACTATGCATCAAATTATTATACATTACATTGGTGTTTTTTCATCATCCTCATATTTTTAAAAAAAAAAAACTACATGCATACAATAATACTATTTTGTTTGGGTTCTTTTCTAGGTTTACTCAGGTTCTCTAGGTTACTTTACTTATTGAAAATGACAAAGGTGAAGTAAGTTATCTTTGCAAACCCAGGTTACACCATCCACTTTAAATCATAATTTTGAAATGACTGTACTTCTCAAAATCATAAAAGTTGAGTAATTTAGATTTCTAAACCCACAAAACACTAATTAGAACAATCTAGGGTTTTGAAGTTACATTACTTCACTTGCTATCTAATGACTGTGCATTATGTTTTTTCATGTTTTTTGGCATGAAAGGAACCAAATAATGTTATTTTGGTAAATCAAGCCTCTCTCATTTCCATATCCTATAGATGTCAAGATGAACCAATGCCAAAGCCTATGGATGAAGATGGGTATTATAAGTTACAATTTTTAGTTGAAAATTTGGCTTCTTTTCTAGAAGTTTCATTGATGTTAAGTTTTATTATAAATTTCCCAATTTGTGGGTATGTATAATAGGACCTATCTCTAATTTTTTGAGGGTTCCATGTATATTTTTGAACTATAGTGAGATTTAATGTCTAAATAAGATGGATTTGTTAAGGCAGTTATTTAAGATGTGGAAGGGCTTTGTGTAGCTGACTAAGATTTTTGTAAATGTCGGATGGATAGATTAGTAAGTGGCTATTTTATCACTATGATTTTATCCCTTATTATACCATAGACACTCTATATTCTCCATCTAACTTATCTTATTCTTCCCATAATTACTACAATTATGTTGATAACATCTCTTGTTATCTTATTTTGTATTCACCTGATACATCAATAAAATATTCAAGCATATACTTTTTTAGTACAAAATCATAATATTCAAAGAATTTCAAATCCATATTTGAGATTAACAAAAACAAAATTAATTCAAGCAACTAAACGAGTTGTTGCTTTGAAATGGATGAAATTACATGACCCATCATCCAAAGACTATTTCTTAGTAGAGCTGCATATTTTGGGATAGCTTTGTCACCGAAATGTAATGAAAACTCTAGGTTACTTATTCAATTATGAGGAAATGATAATTATCTCCAAATTTATGCCTGAATATAACCTAAACATTTTAATGTTGCATCGTAGATTGGGTTGGAAGTGGAGATTAAATATAGCAGTTGGAGTGGCATATGAATTTGGCCTATCTTCACCATGAGTGTAGGAATACTATTATGCACTGATATTTTTGAAGCCATATACTCACAAAACTTATCAAACACAGAAACAAATGTTGCTTTTTTATTATAGAGTTTCATGAATTACTTCTCTTAATTTGGTTTACAAATTTACGTAATTTTGTAGCCATGATTTTGTCTAAGCTTATGAAGACTTCAGGCTTATGAACCTTTATTGCTTTTACTTATGATTTAAGTAAATAAAGTAATATAGCTTCAAAACCATGGATTGTTCTAATTATTGTTTTATAGGTTTTTCTATAATGAACTCATACTTTGATTTTCTAGGAAATACTCCTTGCATGGCTTGATGTTTTTTTGGCATTATAGAATTTTAAAACTTACAAAATTTTGCATAAATTTTTTATGTTTAAACAGATTTAATTCTTTTTTTAGCTCCGTAGGGACTTGGTGCATGGTGCCCTTGTTTATTAAAAATATGATGTTGTAATTTTTATATGTATATATAAATTATATATATATACAACTTTGTATATGTAAATGATATTTTATAATCAACATATCTTGTAAGTAAGTACTTTGACTTATTTGTATTATATATATAAAGTTGATATCGATTATAAATATGTATATATGTTATTAGGAACATTCACAAGTTATATTTTCATAAATATTAATTAAGTCTATTAAAAAAAAAATCAAATTAAAAATACTTGATGTTAGTATAGCTAAACTTATTACATTGTTAGTTTGTTATATAGTTTGGAAAACTATTTTTTATTACCATAGTTTAGCATAATCAATAGTTAGACAGTTATGTAGCTAACCATTAAATAGTTACTAGTTTACGGTCTAAGATATCTAATTTTTATAATGTATAAATTCTCTCCTCTTCTTATCAATGAAATATCAAAGCATTCTATGCCTTTATCTAGTATCGGAGTGAGCCAATAGCTCGCAAAGGATAAAAGAAGGAAATCTAAAGTGGTAAATTAGAAGTAGTGTGTTTGAATGAGTTCCATCAATTTCACTAGATTTTACTATGATTTTTAGGATGTCCTCTAAAATATTGGAAATATTCAACTAGATGACTTAGTTCATCATGGCTTTCTCAACTGTTTTTTGTTTGATGTGAAGTTTTAGGTATGAAAAATTATCACAAAGCTCGATAAAGGCTATGATGCATATGATGAATGCAAAGAAAAAACCCACACAAGTATCCATGTCTAACTACATAAGCATACTTATCCCACTTGCATGATACTTTTCATCCTTAAAAAAAGGTACACTTGTTTATACATAATTTTTTTAAAGAAATAAATACTATTTTGATTGTGAAATCTCGTACAAATAAATTAAAAAATAAAAAAAAATGTCTGCACCCAAACTCCACCTATCTGATGCCTAACTCCTCAAAGGGATGAATTTTTTGGCATGGAAGATGAAGATGCAAAAAATCTTCAATTTGAAGAATTATGGGGCATTGTCACTGGTGTGGTGACCCAAATTTATAGATTTGATGAGCAAGTCAAATATGATAAGGCAAATGCAAAATCCCTAATGTTGATCACACTTAGTGTCACCTATGAATTTCAACCTCATATTTGGGATGTGTTGACATCAAAAGAGGATTGGGACATTTTGTTCACCATTTACAAGGTGAAGAATCAAACAAAGATATTCCATTTCCAGTCCAAGCTTCATACTCTATGTATGAAAGATGGCAAGAAAGTTGAGTAATTCTTTACAACAAGTAGCTTAGAGAAAATATCAAGGAAAATTTGTTGGTTTTGATCACATTGAGAGATCTCACCTCTCAATTTTGCATATTTGTCATGACACTGATCATCATAAAGTAGCCATTGTCTTTACAAGAATTGGTGAATTTGATTCAACAAGAAGAAGCCATCTAGTCCGTGCAATAAGAATTCGAAGATAAAGCCCTTATTTCCAAGTAAAGTGGTTCAAAATTCTCAAAAGGACCACCAAATCAATCACAATAATAACATAAATCTAAATAGGCAAAAATATGGTGTCATATTTACTACACCAATATGCATGATACTAATAGCTACTAGTACAATACCTTGACACAAGGCTCATCGAGTCAAGAGGGCACATCCAATAGAGATGAGTCACATAAATCCAAAATATGCCCTTGAAAATGGAAGTATAATGGACATGTAAAAACATAACATCAACAGGATGATGAATCTAAAGAGGAATTACTTGAAAAAACAAAATACAGTGGTGCATATAAAGATGTAGTTCTTATCTCCCAAACCTCATCACGCATGATCAAAGTTTGGTTGATCGACTCTGGTGATAGAAAGCATATGATAGGATGCAAGGAAATATTTGATTCACTAACAACTCAATCCACTAGAGATTGAGTCTAAATTATAGACAACAAAAAGTATGTTGCAAAAGGAAATGACACTATCACCATTCACTAATCTATACTCTCACAAAGGTACTGTATGTCCCTAGATTAATAAAAAAATCTATTTTCTGTAAGTTAGATCTTGAATCAGAAGGTTAAGGTAGAGTTTAAGATTAGTAATGGCATAAAATCTTGTCTCCTCTCAAGGGATGGTCAGGTCATTGCTAGAGACTTTTTGAAGGATTGATTATTTTCCTTAGATGTAGTTTCATCTAATGTTGTTGTTTTCTCCACCTCTATGGTAGAATCTATAACATTATGGAATTATCGATATGGGCACCTTTCTACTGGTTCTTTGTACCAGCTCAACTCTAAGGCCATAGTCTATCAATTTCCTCAATTGTCTCATTCATTATCTATATGCATTGGATGCTTTCCTAGTAAATAACATAGGGATCCATTTGATCTGAGTTCCTCACAAGCCAAGGATCATCTCAATGTGGTACATACTGATCTATGTAGACCCATTCCCACTTATTTATAAGGATTCAAGTAATTTTAGTTTTTCATTGATTATTTCTCATGAAAGACATGGGTGTTATTTCTCAAGAAGAAGAGTGAAGCCTTTACTCATTTTAAGGTCTTATACC
Organism: Torreya grandis; assembly: GCA_037957365.1. Classification (NCBI taxonomy): domain Eukaryota; kingdom Viridiplantae; phylum Streptophyta; class Pinopsida; order Cupressales; family Taxaceae; genus Torreya; species Torreya grandis. The sequence goes on along the minus strand of JARHVA010007109.1, from coordinate 70,325 downwards.
ATGTTGTTATCACCTAGTTAGGGAGGCCTTTTCAACTCATCCACTTAGATTGAGGGGGGGAATTCACATCAAAGGAATTCTTGACATTCTTGAAGAAACACATCATCAAATAACACCTGACTGCTCCCTATATGCCATAGTAGAATGGAATATTAGAGTGATGTAGTCATTCAATGATGGATATGGATCATTTAATGCTTTCTACTGTGAAGTTGGATGCACCATTTTAGCCAGAAAAAGTTCAAATAGTTGTATCTCCTCTTAATAGGGCACCTATAAATATCTTGCATGACAAAACACTAAAAGAGGTATGGAGTGGTCATAAACCTTTGATCTCTCATTTTAGAGTATTTACTTGTACATTTTATATGAATGTCCCTGATAAAAAGAGAAAAAATATCAAATCAAAGACACTCAAATGCCTTCTATTAGGGTATAGTACTACCTCAAAATCTTATCATCTCATGGATACTAAGGCAAAAAAGATATATGAAGTTGAGATGTGGTTTGTGATGAGTCATCATTCAACTCATGATCACATAAGGAGTTAAAACATACCACCTCTCACAAAGTTTTCCATAGTTAGATGATGAGAATGAAGAATATTCTCACAAAGTGAGATGCAAGGAGAATTGTTCATTGATCTTGGAAATCTTGAAGACCATTTTTCATCGAATCAGCAACAACTTTGACATCCAAAATGGGTATAAAGCACCATCAAGGACTCACACCTAAAATCTAATCCACATACTTCATTAAGAGTTCAAAACAAAATATAGGTAAGACATGAATTTAATCTTGCACTAATGAGTTCAGTAGTTGATATCAACAAACCAAAGACAGTTTAAGAGGCTTTATGTCAACCTTAGTAGAATAAGGCCATGGATGTTGAATATGATGCCCTCATAAAAAATAGGATGTGGGAACATGTTGATCTTCATATCAAATAGATCCATTGGATGCAAGTGTATTTTCAAGATAAAGTACAACACAGATGGATGCATTGACAAATACAAAGCATGACTTATTACAAAGGGATGTGTTTAGCAATAAGGAATTAATTATGTGGAGACCTTTGTACCCAATTCTAAGATAAAAATAATCAAATATGTTTGTGTACTCGCAAAATAAAAGGAATGGAATTTTTAGAATTTGGATGTGAAAAGTGCATTCTTGAATGGTGATCTCAAAGAAGTATACATGACCCAACCAGAAGGCTTCATTGATGAATAACATCCACATAAGGTATGTCATCTAAGTCACTTTATGGACTTAAGAAAGCACCAAGGGCATGGTAAATTAAGATTCATGATCATCTATTGTAGTATACATTCATTCATATCCCCTTAGATACAAATTTATATATCAAGAAGATAGGCATATAGATTGTCATTCTAGTTTTGTATGTGGACGATCTTGTGATCATAAGAAGTTGAGATGATCTTCTTGAATAAGTAAAGAATGAATTGAATAAATCCTTTGACATGATATATTTGGGGTTACTTCATTATTGTCTTGGATTGGAGATATGGAAAAAGAAGAATCATATTTTTGTGTCAGAGATGAAATATGCCAGGATGCTTCTTGAGAAATATAGAATGACAAACTTTAAAACAATGTCAACTTTGATGGAGAAAGGTTCGTAACTATCTTGATTTTAGGAGTCACCTCAAGTAGATGAAATTCACTATAGGTAGCTTGTTGGGAGTCTCATTTACTTCACTTATACCAAACTAGATATATGTTTTGTTGTCATCTATCTTTCAAGATACATGCAAGAGCCAAACAAATGTTATTCTGTTGCATCAAAGTACATTTTGATATATGTCTAATTTATAGTTGATTATGATCCATAATACAAGAAGAACTCAAATTTATTCTTGTAGGGATACATAAACTTGGACTATGGTGGATTTGTTGATGATAGGAAATCAACTTCTGGATATATATTTCATCTTGGATCTAGACCAATTTTTTGGATAAATAAGAAGCAATTTGTAGTTGCTCTCTAATTCACATAGACAACATATTGTTCCACACAAGGAGCTATGTGTGAGGTAATTTGGTTATGTCACATTTCATTTAACATTGACATTATTGAAGATCAACCACCAATTATTTTCTATGACAATCAAGGTGTGTTAAATCTTGTCAAGAATCTAGTATTTCATGAGAGGACAAACACATTGAGGTTCAATGCCATTATATTTGAGAACAAGTTTTGAACCACCACATTAAACTCCAATACTACCAAATAGATTCATAAATAGTAGATATACTCACCAAATCACTTGGAAAAGTAAAATTAGATCATTTTTAGGCTACATTTTTAAAAACAATGTAATAAAGTGGGGAATGTTATAGTAGCTAAACTTATTACATTGTTAGTTTGTTATAAATTTCAGTGAATAATTTGTATTATCATGGTTTAGCATAATTATTAATTAGATAATTGCATAAATAATTGTTGGATAGTTATAGGTTTACAGTTTAAGATAATCAATTTTTGTAATGTATAAATTCTCCCTTTTACTTATCAATGAAATATCAAAACATTCTATGCCTTTACTTGATGCTAAGACCTCATGACCATACAAATGTTAGTTAGCAATGTATAAAATTTAAATTATAAGTATGCAAAACTTCATTATAAATGTCTTTGTATAGTATTTGACTCGAATGTAGTGTCAAATAATTTTTGTCAATGACAATAATGTTGAGACATCTCCATTATGATGAATTTAAAAAGATGATACACAAAGGGACTAAGAAATTGTCAAAACTTCATTGTATATCTTGAACATGTTAATTTTAATGTAATGAGGTCTATTTATAACTATTTAAGATCAATAATGACCCTTTATTTTGAAATCAAGATGGAATGGTTGTAAATGAGTCCTCAATAGTGCAATGTGAGCCATTGATCTTACTCAATATGAAGGGTGCAGGATGGTCCTTGAAAATATCAAAGGAGGATTAATATGATCCTTTCATCTTGTTTTCAGGATGAAGGGTGGAGGATTCTCTTCATAATATCTCTGTGAGAGTTATTATGGGCCCTTCATCTTGTTTCCAAGATGAAGAGTTGAGAATACTCCTCAAAATATCTCGCAAGATTTATTGTAGGCCCTTCATCTTGTCTCCAAAATGAAGAGTAGAGAATAATCTTGTATATTAATTCATTTAGTAATTAGTTTGGCTCATAAAAGAATATTTCATAAGATTTCAAGATTCTTTCTTGAATGAAGATGTCTTTTGAAAGGAAAAAGAAGAATTAATTAAATTAATCAAAGATTAATTTAATTAACATAATGTAGGGAGTTTTATTAAAATAATGATTAATTAAATTAATCAAATATTAATTTAAATAATGTAATGTAGGGAATTTTATTAGAAGAATGATTTAGAGAAAGGGAATTTATTGTATCAATTGATCAATGAAAGGAAATTAGTGAATTGATCAAAGGAGATGACCAAAATGATAATTGAACAAATCTAATATGGTGAATTATCCCACTTATAGATGTTATAAGTTGAATTCAAACTTGTATGTTAGATGAATAGATGAATTCAAATCAATTTTTGTGTAATTTTAGGAAGTCATTTTATTTTACAATTTTGACATGGAAGTGATAGAATGGAGTGTATATAGTGTGTGTGGGTGGGTTGGTGGGTGTGTGCATGCACACATGCCCACACATTATATTATTAATAATAGTATTTTAATATTTAATGATACCTTGGATTTAAAGAGATTGAATCTTGATGCTTGAAATTTATAAAATTTAAAAAATTGAATTTAGAAAGATTTAAATAGAAAAAATAAAAAACAAAAAAAGTAGATTGATATGAAACATCTGAGTAACTCTAAAGTCAAAATCAAAATTCTAAAAAAATTTGAAATACAAAATTAAAAAATGTTAAACCTCAAAACCCTAAAAGCATTAAAAAAATAAAAACTATAAAGCTTGGAATTTGAATGCCCTGGTCTTGAAAACCTTAAAACTTAAAAACTAAAATCTAGTAATCCCAAAATAGAGAACCACAAACCTCAAAATTTAGAGCCAATAAATTGGAAAAAATAAGAAAAGTAGATTGATATAAAAAGCCTCTAAAACCCAAAGCCATGAAACTTAAAATAAAAAAACCTGAACAGTGAAAGTGGAAAACTTATAATAAAAAAATATGCAACTCAAAAAACACTAAAACTAGAAAACAAAACTCAAAATTATCTAAACTAAAATCCAAATCCTAAAAGTTCCACACATGAAGAACCCAATACTAAAAAATAAAATCATGAAAAAATAAAAACCCCAAAGTTGAAAGTCCTAAGAATACAAATAATAAAGTGATATAAAACACCATTGAAATTTGAAATCTGAATTCTAAACCTTGATAAACAAAACTTGAAACTTAAATGCAATGAAAATTGAAAGTCATTAATCCTAAATGTCCCCAAACTGAAAACCTAAAAACATAAAAACTCGAAACCTAAATTTTCAAATTCCTAACCTAAATATCCTCAAAATCCCGAAACCCAAAATCTGAAATCATGAACATGAATACCTTCAAAATCTCACAACTTGAAACTTGAAACCTAAAAATAAAAAAAATGGTAAGCCCCAAAATTTTGAACCTGTAAATATTGAATGTGTATGAAAATCAAATTGATAATATCATATAAATATAAAATTTGAAATATAAAATCAAAAACTAAAAACTTGAAAAAACCTTGAAAATCGAGTCCTAAAATCGCCAAACCAAAAAACCTTAAAAAATAAAAAACTCAAAAATTATACAACATGAGTGCTATTTATTAGCTTAAAATCTTGGGCCCTAACTCACCAACCAATAAAAAATGACATTGTATTTCACCTAATGTATCTTATTTATACCTATATCTATATTTATATATCGACTTTGTATGTAATATAATAAATCCAAATATTCACTTACAAGATCATTAGATGATCATTGTTAATTGGTTAGTAAGTTGTGGACATATATTATATGTAATGTAAATAAATTTAAGTGATATCATGAGTGAGTACTCATATTTATTTACATTAAAAATAAGATATACATACATACATATATAAATGACATTGTATTTCACCTAATGTATCTTATTTATACATATATCTATATTTATATGTCGACTTTGTATGTAATATAGTAAATCCAAGTATTCACTTACAAGATCATTAGATGATCATTGTTAATTGGTTAGTAAGTTGGGGACATATATTATATGTAATGTAAATAAATTTAAGTGATATCATGAGTGAGTACTCATATTTATTTACATTAAAAATAAGATACGCAAGCACGCACACACACACACACACACACACACACACACACACACACACACACACACACACATGTATGTATGTATATGTGTGTGTGTATCTATGTATGTATATATAGATGTGTGTGTGTGTGTGCATGTGTGCATGCGTGCGTGCATCCGTGCGTGCGTCCGTGCGTGCGTGTGTGCGTGCGTGTGTGTGTGTGTGTGTGTGTGTGTGTGTGTGTGTGTGTGTGTGTGTGTGTGTGTGTGTGTGTGTGTGTGTGTGTGTGTGTGTGTGTGTGTGTGTGTGTGTGTGTGTGTATGTGTGTACGTGTGTGTGCGTGCGTGCGTGCGTGTGCATGCACACGCCTTATATTACTAGGAATAGTATTTTAAGGTTCAATGATACCTTGAATTCAAAGAGAATGAATTTAAAAGTTTGAAAATTAAAAAAAATAATAAAAAATTAACCTAAAATTTTCAAAAATATAAAAAATAGGTTGATATGAAATATACTAGGAAATATAGACTTGAAAACTAAAACGTCAAAAATATTGAAATATGAAATCTGAAAACACCAAACCTCAAAACTCAAAAATCATGAGTAGGGTTCCTCCCAACATCTAATTATAGGATTCTTATCCACTATCACTAAGGTGGTGACAGAGCCAATCACATAGTCATTTCTCCACCCTTAGGTCCTCAAGGGAGAGGTAAGATTCTATAGACACATGGAAATTTTATTATTGGGTTGTTGTATTGGACCTTCCTTGCACATCATGTCATGGATATTGTGATGATTTTTCTTCTACCAAATGGATGGTGAGTGTTTGTGTAATTTTAAAATTTAGGATGGTTTGGTGGTGTTAAATATGCTATTAGGAGAAACCCTTTCTTATGTAAGCATCTCTCCCAAAGATGATCTTAAATGCTATTAATTTGGAATTGTTACCTGTGCTTAATATTTACTGATATTCATATAGTATGTTTTGATACTTAATGGGTATGTGCATGGAGTTGGGGGACAATTATGTGTTATTGTTATAATGCGTAGGCATTATGTTTATCTCTAGGAACACATACAAGGATAATTTCATGGACATAACCTACTATGCATACATGTTATTATTATAACATGTAAATTTTATGTTTAGTTAGAGGAACATGTATGCATTCCTATAACTAAATATAATGCATACGCATTTCTAAAACTACAAAATAAAAAAAAACCCCTCGACTCCTCTCATTTTTTCCTACTTCCCATTCATGTTTTAGTGCTTTGTGGTCACATTTTGGCTTGAAAATATTCCTTTTTCCCTTCATCTCACATTTTGTCTTGCATTCGTGAGGTCGACGATGCCGCCACAATGAAGAGGTAGGTTTTCAGTAGATTAAATCAATTTTTTTGAATTTTTTGTTAATATAAATTGCATAGTTTGATTTTTAATTTTCCTCTAATAGGTCAACATGCTCTACCTAACACTCCACCTAATCCTCTACCTAACCTTCCACCCAACCCTCCTAACCCTCATATAGTTCCACTAGATCCCTCAAGCAGTCAGAAGGATATAGTTGCTCACATAGTGGAGAACAAAATTGAAATTGAGAAGACAATTAGGATAATGAGGGAGCCCACTTCCAGGAACACCAACCAAACCTATTTGGCCAATAACTTAGAGTTAGTATTAGGTCAAGATGACTTGATAATGAGTCAAATTGATAGATGGAGGTCATATAGGGATAGTTGTAGGGCTTACTATGTTGACAAATTGTTAGCATCTAAGGTGAAGAAGAAAAATATAACAAAAGATCAAAATTTTTCCTTATTTATTGACCTAACCACCAATGCCTCATTTCCCATAACAAACAAATGTTTCCCAATCCACCAATGCCAAAATGATTTGATTAAAGCCAATTTTTGGGAGTGATGGTGAATGGTGTTTGACTATCCCCCTTTTAATAACCATGAGGTCCCTTTGTACTTTTTAAGGAAACTTTATTGTGAGTTTGTCCTTAATCAAATTCCAAACTACTTTTACTATGGTGAGTTTCAGGTCCAATGGAAAGGCTCCACACAGGATCTAACAGGTGCACATCATATACCTAATTGGCCTACAAAGATCCCTACCCAAAAGCCACTTCATCTGGAGATTCCATCTATAGTGATAAAGGTTGTGGAGATAGACACTTTGAATGTATTTAATGCACTTATTGATACACTCATTCATCATATGAGTAGACATTCAGAGATAGATGCTCGAGATACTCGAGCTAGTGACCACACTTGACCCCACCCATGTAGATGTTATGGTGCTATATGCAATAGACTTTCAAATGATGATGATGGCGATTTAGGGGGCTTGGAGGATATGGTCTTGACTGATGAGTTGTTGGCACACACATTTAGTTTGGATACGTTGTGAGTCTCTACACACATAAAATTATCTTTTATATAAATTTAATGTTAAAATTTTAAGTTATATTTGCAAATTAAAAAGGTAAAAACTAATTTACACATTTAAATTTAATAATATATATGTATTTTTTTGTGTTCCTAGAGGAGATGTTACCTTCGACATTAAAACTAAGTAGTGGGCCAACTCCTACTACATATATCCATGTCGGTACAACACCATATACATTTCCAGAGTTAAAATTTCAAGTCAATATTATATACTCTAGATGTACATTCATACACCTTAATTACATCATTGGTAGATTTTGTGTAAGAAAATATAAAATACCTAATATAATTTTGTTAGACTTTTTATTGTTTGATGTATTAACATGGATTGGTGTAATTTGTTAGAAAATCATCCTCCATCTCAACTATGTTTTCAATAACCAAAATAGTGAGTTGAACATTTGTTTGATATCCCATTATATGTAGTTCCCATAGTGAGTGAATGCTAATTAGTAGGATTGGATGCGTGTATGTATATATATATATATATATATATATATATATATATATATCTATATATATATATATATATATATATATATATATATACATACATATATACATATATATATATATATATACATACATATATACATATATATATATGTATATATATACATACACACACACACACACACACACACACACACACACACATGTGTGTGTGTGTGTGTGTGTGTGTGTGTGTGTGTCTATATATATATATATATATATATATATATATATGTATGTATGTATGTATGTATGTATGTATGTGTGTGTGTGTGTATATATATATATATATAATTCATTTGATAAAAGTTGTTTGGTACACTATATTTCTATCAATTTCCCAATCAAACATATCTTGTCTTCATCAATATGCACACCACTCCTTTCTTTTAAATACTAGCCTCATAGATATGAACTTCATTCCTTGTTATCCTAATCAAATATATCAATTCAATATCTATTATCAATATCCAAAATGGTCATAGATAGCTATTCAATTCCCATCTTGATTACATCTAAGCATACTAATTTCATCTCTATCTATGGAGTTATAAATTTAGATGGTATAGCCTCTTAGTCCAATTGTACTTAGTCAATTCCATTGGTTTGTTGGGAGGGCATCCATTATATCCCATTGGTTTGTTGGGAGAGAATCAACTATAAATATAGCCTATATGTATATGGCATAGAGATTGCAATGACATACAAATAATGGACCTCAACCCCATATAGATAGATGGGGTTGAGTAGTTTATTACCACCACCTACCTAGGGTGCCCAAAGACCTATTATATATAGTTGAGGGAGAGGTCCTATCTATATCCATACACTTTTGTTACTCGAGTGACATGATGCCTCTATAAGACTATAACACCTTTCATTAGGAAAGTCCCCCTAAAATGAATATTGAGTGTCGATAAGACTATAGAACCCTTTGTTGACCTCAACCTACTTTAACTATGTTGTCCGCAAAAATAGACTTCTCATTTTTGGGACAACCTATGAACTATTTTGGTTCAACAGACCAAAATCTTCTCTCCCCTTTTCAAAAATTATTCTGAGCACTCAAGTTCTTCATTTTTCAAAGCTTTTCTAGAAATCTACAGACTGCAGATATGCTTCTATGGACTCAACATGCTTGAAATTAGCAGGTTCAATAGGTTCAAAGGCTTTTGCAGGTGAGTTCAATCAAAAGAACAAGTTTCCAACACTTAGGCAATTTCAAGGTTGGTTCAATGACTTGGTTCAATCAAAATTGTCCATTGGCAAGCTTCTAAGCAACCATTGAACCATTGAACGGTTGAACCTTGAACCAAAAAGGTTCAAGGCTTCAATGGGTTTAAGGTTCAACATCATTGGCAAGATTTGAGTGCATTTGTCAAGTTCAAAGTTCAACCACTTCAAAGTTCCATGGCTTCAAAGCACTTAGCAAAAAATGACGCATTGAACGATTGAACCGTTGAACCTTGAACCATTTTGGTTCAAAGGTTAAACAGGATCAATGACTAATTAGTTCAATGCATTTAGTTTAGAAGATCAAAAAAGACTTAGCCAAATGAAGAGATTGAACCGTATCAGTTGGCGCAATCAACAAGTTCAAGGGGTTGCCCCAAAGCCAAAGAGCCAAGTGCCCTTGTGGAGGGCAGGCAATATTGGTTCAAGGGTAGAAGAGAAGGAAAAAAAGATAGAATTCCTTCAGATTTGTTCAAAGGCTGATAGGGAACATTTCCTTTAGACTTTTTGTTCGAAGGAAATTATTAAGTGAAAGAGCCGTTGGAATTCTTTCAAAAGTATTTTCTGTGGGAAAATGACTAAGGCAAAGCCCGAAGGAATTCCTTCAAACTTTTGTCTAGAGGAAATAAGCCCAACCAAAGGAATGCCTAAAAGGAAAAAGCTCGAGAGCAGAGCGCTCCAAGTATCATCATCCATGTGATTGCTAGATTATCTGGAACATGCCACGTGTCCCTTGAAAAGCTTGACAAAAGATGCCAAGTGTTTACATCTATAGTGTCTCCCTTTAATTTTTTAAAGACTATGGTGGGCCCTGGGTGAGTTGATAAAGAAAGCAGATGCTGCCACATGTCCTTGCCTATTTCACAGCAAAACATGCCATGTGTCACTTGTTGAGATCAGTGAAAAGTGGCCAAAGCAAGTAAGAAAGACATGAAGGAATTGATAAGGAGGATTGCAGCATCAAATGCATTTAAAGGCCAAAATGCCAAAGGGAAGAACTGTAGATGGAAGAGTGTAAAGAGCTAGTATAGCCTTGAGAGCTTAAATGCCAGGAAAAAGCAAAACCAAAAAGGGAAAAGATAGCTCGAGGGCTCAAATTGTAGCAGAATGAGACCAAAAGACCAAAAATATCTTCAAAAGAGTTATTTCTAGTAGGTGAAATAGTGGATCAAGTAGACTCCTGAGCACACCAAATCAAGGATGCGGCCTATTTTTCTTCCATAAAGTAATGGCAAATTGGACAGCTACGTAGACATCAGGAAAAGGACTAAACAGTCCATATTAAGGAAGAGACATATTAGAGGAATGGACATGCCATAGTTATGGCAATGCACTATTCCCACCAGGGTCCCTCTAGACAAAATTGAAGGCGCATTGAAGGTATTCAATTTAGCATGGGCCTTTTTCATGAAAACAAGTGCCCAAGTCATTCTTGGAGCATTATATATTGTAATCTCTCATTGGATACGAGAGAGATCTTCCCATTACCAAAAGCAAAACTCTACCCAAATTGAAAGGTGAATATTGAGACTTTGAGCTCAGATTGTTGTTCATATTATTTTATTTGCATGAGAAAGTGACTTACAAACTTTGTGCTATTATATCTTGTATCTTTTTAGGAGATTGTTCTTATGTCTATCTTCTAAATGTGTTCTTATTTATTTGATCTAATGAACAGAACTAGTGGAAGTAATAAGGAAGGTGTCTTGAAGCCAACTGTGGAGACTTTGTGCCCCCACAATTGCCTTTAGTGTGTTTTCTTTTTGTTTCTATGTAAAGGACCTTGGGATGACTTTGTGCCCTCATTGTCCTTCGTATCTCACTCTTGGGCAGTTGAGGTGGAGACTTTGTGCTACATCTTAGTCTACTAGTTACTACACCCTTTTGTTACCAGTTACTTGTCACTACCTGAAAGAACTCTTGCTGGTCCCTGCAAGAACACTTTTGAAAGAAGAGAAGTGCCTTCAATGTTTTCACCAAGATTTTATCCTTTGTTTGTGAACATCATCTCTTAAAGAAGAGAGATGGATGGTGTATCCTACCTCTGAGTGTTATTTTATGCTTATATATATAGTATATAGCTGCCTGCATATTTATAGGGAACCTCCCCTTGATGAGAGGAGAGATTTGTCCATCTTTGATGTAGTAAACCTACACACTGGGCCAACCAATCTCCTTTGCTATGGATGATAAGACCTATTTTGCTCAATCAAATAGTTGACTGATAAAATATTCACCCAACAATGTTTTGGCGACTCCGCTGGGGACACAGTAATTTTGTGCAATCTGAAGCCTCAAGCTTCAAATTAAAACATCACCTATGTCTTACCCATTATCATTATAGCCTTATCCATTTATTTTACTAGGGACTTACGTGCAATCTGAAGCCTCAAGTTTTAGATTGAAGTAGTCCCTACCCTTATCCATTATAGACTCTGGTGACTTCGTTCTATGTCTTACCCATTATCATTATAGCCTTACCATCTTCCTCCATCTCCATTATATTATCTAGTCTATAAAACTAGAGCTTCTAGGGATGAATGTGCAGTCTGAAACCTCAAGTTTCAGATTGAAGCAGTCCCTACCCTTATCCATTATAGACTCTAGTGACTTTGTTCTATGTATTACCCACTATCATTATAGCCTTACCATCTTCCTCCACTCCCATGCCAACTGGGGAAGCACACGTATTTTGAAGCCTCAAATTTCAAATTAAAGTAGTCCCTATCCTTCTCCATTACTAGGCAAAGCATCCATTTCTACTCTTAGCAGAGCTTTGTCAATACATACTCCACCCAAATTTGTTATCCCACTTTTTCATAATCAAATCAGGGCAATTCAAGGCCCCTGGGGTAACTCTTTTGGTCCAATAAATTTGACTGCACCCCTACATGAAATTCCATGCAACTCAAGAAAGAACTTTCCCAAATTCTTTAGTTATGGGAGAGTTCACCCCGATGAACACATTGCAACCTTCAGCATAGCCTGCAGTGTGATAGGGGTGGAATTTGAGGACGTGGTAGTCAAGCTTTTTATGGAAATGCTATAAGGTGCTGCTACAGACTAGTTCTACCATCTACAATCTAGATCAGTGATTGACTGGGACACACTTAAAGCTAAGTTTGAAGCCAAGTTCAAGCCTACAGAAGATGCACATGCTTTGCTAGCCCAGCTTACACAAATGAAGGAACCTCATGAACCCATGAGGGATTTCATAGCAAAGTTTAACAAGCTGAGGAATCAAATTCTATCATTGCTTAGCCCACACCTAAAAACCTCAAATGCTTCTTCATCAACTCACAATTGCATGAAGTGAGTTTTCTATTGAGACGTCCTGGCCACATAAACCTTGAGGCTGCTCAAGACTTGGCTACTGAGGCAGAAGATGACCTTATTTTGGTAGGAAAGATAAGGAGAGATCCAAATAGAGGTAAACCTTCTTCATCTTTTCAATACTCACCCATAACCACCATTGATCAAATGGTGCAAAAGATGGCAAATGAATTACTAGCCTTGAAAAGGAAAATGGCACAGGGTATGTCTTCTAATCCATATACAGATGTACCAAGTAGGACATTCCCTAATCAGTCATATCAAGGCAATGCTACCAAAAATCAAGGGCAACCAAATCATCTTCCTCCCCCACAGAGGAATCTTACCCTTAAAGCACCTCCAACCAACTGAGCAGTTGGATATCTGGAAATAGAACATGATTTCTCTTTCCAACTTGAGTTTGAGCAAGAAAATGATGCTAATCTCTTCACTGAGGAAGAAGAAGAATTAGTTGGTGACTCCAACATTGGTTTCATGAATAATTAGGATGAACCTAAAAGTGAAGGTAAAGCAGATAAGGGATCATATTCTGTGTTCACCTAGTCTAAAAATTAGTCAGCCCAGCAAGCTGATAAAGAGAAGACAGAGGAGCGACCTCAACCAGAAATTTCAATTGCTAAGCGTGGAACCACTCTACCTTTCCAACCAAAGGACCTGGTGGTTGCTAAAAAAGTAAGTACCCTAATCATTTATGCACCTTCAACTTCAAATTCATAGGCCAGTCCTCCCCCTCCCAAAAACCAAAAGGATGAACTCCCATCCTCTCTTCTTAGTCCATTTCAGTCATTTGACATAATTGATCATGTCAAGAAATTCCAAATTCAAATGACTAAATTTGAATTCTTGCAAGCCAATCCTGAGCAGTTGGACATTGGTGGAGAACTAAGTATGGACTTGTTTGAGGCAAGGATCCCTGTCAAGTGTGTAATGAAGATATTGTTCCCTAAAAAGGAGGCAAAACATGTGGTCACCCAAATGTCAGCCCCTATAACTAAAATTTTGTTTGAGTCTTTGGTTAGGGGTAATTATTTCTTGACCATAGAGGATGTTCATGTTTCTACACATGAAAGTCCTGTAGGTAGAAATCCAAGAATTGATCCAAACAAGACATCAAAAGAATTAGTAGGGCACAATACAAATGAATAAGGATCTTACATCTCTAATGAAGATAAATTTGATAGAAGATCAACTTTTGATGATGCTTGGATCCTAGAATCTGATGGCAGTAATTCTTCTACCAATGCTAGAGCTGGGACTGTGTTGATATCTCCTTAAGGAGATATTTTTATTTCATGCAAGTTACAGTTCAGCAACACCAACAACATAGCTAAATGTGAATCTTTGTTGCTTAGATTGAAGGTTTCTAAAAGACCAGGATGTCAAACTCCTTCACACCAAAGGAGATGATGAACTGGTGGTTTATCAAGTGTCTGAGGGGGGCAATCAAAGATGTGCTAGACTGAACTAGCAGAATAGTAAGCTATGGTGGTGGACCATACTAATGTACTCCAAAGTCATCAAAAGAAACTCTTCCCCAAGAGAGCAAGGAGTTACAATTTTCAGATTGAAGACCACGCCTTGCCATGGGGCAAGAAGAGAGAATGAAGAGGAATACACAGAAAGTGTGATTCCTGGTGGAGAGTTCCATTCACCCATCACCAATTCTAGGGATTAAATGGTTTCCTATTGGTTTATTAGGATGGAACGCCATTTTCATTATCTCACAATGGGTAGTGTCTGAATCACTTCAATTCTTAAAGTATCAGATAAGTTCACCTATACATATCTACATTTGTGTAGTCTTTAGTTACATTTTGTGATTTTCTTTTTCATTTTTTGGAGCCTTTCTTTTTAGGTAGCATGACTCCATAGCCCAATGGCATACTTCAAGGCACTGGAGATTCTGGTTTCTACTCCCCTCAGCTATTTCAAAATTTTAACTAAGGGATGTTCCCCAACTGGAGCCAGCTGTTGTCCCCAAAAATAGACTTCTCATTTTTAGGACAACCTATGAACTATTTTGGTTCAACAAACCAAAATCTTCTCTCCCCTTTTCAAAAATTGTTCTGAGCATTCAAGTTCTTCATTTTTTAAAGCTTTTCTAGAAATCTACGGACTCTGCAAGCTTAAATCTATAGACTCTACAGACTCAACATGCTTCAAATTAGTAGGTTCAATAGGTTTAAAGCCTTCTGCAAGTGATTTCAGTCAAAAGAAGAAGTTTCTAACACTTAGGTGATTTCAAGGTTGGTTTAATGACTTAGTTCAATAAAAAATGTCCATCGATAAGCTTTTAAGCAACCATTGAACCAGTGAACCATTAAACCATTGAACCTTGAACCAAAAAGGTTCAAGGGTTCAATGGGTTCAAGGTTCAACATCATTAGCAAGAGTTGAGTGCATTTGTCAAGTTCAAAGTTCAACCACTACAAAGTTCTATGGCTTCAAAACACTTAGCAAAAAATGATGCATTGAATGATTAAACTGTTGAACCTTGAACCATTTTGGTTCAAAAGTTAAACGGGTTCAACGACCAATTGGTTCAACACATTTGGTTTAGAAGATCAAAAAAGACTTAGCCAAATGAAGAGATTGAATCGTTGAACCAAAGTTGGTTCAATTAGTTGGTTCAATCAGCAGGTTCAAGGGGCTACCCCAAAGCCAAAGAGCCAAGTGCCCTTGTGGAGGGTAGGCAATATTGGTTCAAAGGTTGAAGAGAAGGCAGAAAAGATAGAATTCCTTCAAATTTTTTCAAAGGCTGATAGGGAACATTTCCTTTAGACTTTTTTTTGAAGGAAATTATTAAGTGAAAGAGCCATTGGAATTCTTTCAGAAGTATTTTCCATGGGAAAATGACTAAGGCAAAACCTGAAGGAATTCCTTCAAACTTATGTCCAAAGGAAATAAGCCCAACCAAAGGAATGTCCAAAAGGAAAAAGCTTGAGTGGAGTGCTCCAAGTGTCATCATCCATGCGATTGCTAGATTATGCAGAACATGCCACATGTCCCTTGAAAAGCTTGATGAAAGATGCCAAGTGTTAACATCTACAGTCTCTCCCTTTCATTTTGTAAAGACTATGGTGGGCCCTGGGTGAGTTGATAAAGTAAGCAAATGCTGCCACATGTCCTCGCCTATTGCACAATAGAACATGCCATGTGTCATTTGTTGAGATCAACAAAAAGCGGCCAAATCAAGTAGGAAAGACATGAAGGAATTGCTAAGGAGGATTGCGGACTCGAATGCATTTAAAGGCCAAAATTCCAAAGAGAACTATAGATGGAAGAGCGTAAAGAGCTAGTAAAGCTGAGGATATAACCCTGAGAGCTCAAATGCTAGGAAAAGGTAAAACCAAAAAGGGAAAAGATAGCTCGAGGGCTAAAATCATAGTAGAATGAGACCAAAGGACCAAAAATATCTTCAAAAGAGTTATTTCCAATAGGTGAAATAGTGGATCAAGTAGACTTTTGAGCACAACAAATCAATGATGTGGCCTATTTTTCTTCCATGAAGTAATGGAAAATTAGATAGCTGCACAAACATCAAGAAAAGGACCAAATAATCCATACTAAGGATGAGACATATCAGAAGAATGGACATGCCATAGTTATGGCAATGCACTATTCCCAGCGTGGTCCTTCCAAATAAAACTGAAGGTGCATTAAAGGCATTCAATTCAACATGGGCCTTTTTCATGAAAAAAAGTGCCCAAGTCTTTCTTGGAGTGCTATATATTGTGATATTTCGTTAGATATGAGAGAGATCTTCTCGTGACCAGAAGCAAAACTCTACCTAAATTGAAAGGTGAATACTGAGACCTTGAGCTTAGATTATTGTTCATATTATTTTATTTGAAAGAGAAAGCAAGTGACTTGAAGACTTTGTGCTGTTATAGCTTGTATCATTTTAGGAGATTGTTCTTATGTCTATCTTCTGAATGTGTTCTTGTTTATTTGATCTAACAAGTAGAACTAGTGGAAGCAATCAGGAAGGTGTCCTAAAGCCAACTATGGAGAGAATTTGTGCCCCATTAGTGTGTTTTCTTTCTAATTCTTTGTAAAGGACCTTGGGATGACTTTTTGCCCTCATTACCCTTCGTATCTCACTCTTGGTAAGTCGAGGTGGAGACTTTGTGCTAAATCTCAATCTGCTAGTTACTATGCCCTTTTGTTACCAGTTACTTGTCACTACCTGAAAGAACTCCTACTACTCCCTGCAAGAACACTTCTAAAAGAAGAGAAGTGCCTTCAGTGTTTTCACTAGGATTTTCTCCTTTGTTTATGAACATCATCTCTAAAAGAAGAGAGATGGATGGTGTATCCTACTCCTGAGTGTTATTTTTTGCTTATATATATAGTATATAACTGTATGCATATTTATAGGGAACCTCCCCTTGATGAGAGGAGAGATTTGTCCACCTTTGATGTAGTAAATCTCCTTTGTTGTGGATGATAAGACCTATTTTACTCAGTCAAATAGTTGACTGACAAAATATTCACCCAACAAACTATATACATATATACCTTCGCTTACAAAAATTGAGGGAAATCTAAGGATAGATAGTCAACCTAATGTCACCTATAGGGAAACCAAAATCATGCATTTGTAAAGAAGATTGTCCACTGACTCTTATCTCTACAATATTTAGTTCTATTTTTTATATGTTTTTTTAGATTTTGATGAGACCTATTTTATAAAGTTTTAGACACTCTTAAGAGTCTCAAGTAAAGATTTCCCCCATAAAAGCAACCTATCACTCTAGGTGTCTTAACCTAATTAAAACTTGGTTTACAAACTTCTCAATAAACACTTATACAATTTACTTATCTTATCACAATGACTATTTATAAGGGATTTTTAATCACACCAATACTTATAAGACTATCCTCAGCTATACCAAGTCATTACCTTAAGACAATTAGTCCTAATGACCAAGTAATTATGTCAAAATCCAAAATACACCATAGTAAAGCTATACAAGCATCCAAAAAAGTATATATAAGTACATATCAAGGATGTTTCAACACTTAACTTCCATTCAATGACTCAATTTCACAAAACTCACTCAAAAATCTTCCCTCATTGTCTTTTCATTCTCCCTCATGAAATTGACATTTCTTGCCTTCAGTGTGGTGTTACAAGTCACATGTTAAACATATCCACTTATCACATTCATGCTTCCCATGACATCATTAGATTTTTTCATATCTTATGCAAGACTAAGTTTGTTTTCAACTTGTTTAATAAATGAACTACAAAAGTTGTTAATTATTAGGTTGTTTGTTTAGCTGATGACTAGGGTGGACACTCCTCCATCATTATGAGTCATGATAGACTTGAGAATTATTTATACAATGTCATCTACAAAGGCACTCACCGAGGTATGTATATTCCCTTGTAATTTAGTACTTTTGTTTTAATAATTTTACTATATACTTTGGAAAATATAACTTATATGCATGAATGTATTATGTATGCAGGGTTGTCATATACATTTGATAGTTTGATTCAAATGACTAATATGATAGTTCCTCAAGTTTCTTCATCAGTTGACACACCTACTCATACAATTGAACTTGGCACTGACCCTATCAAGCATCAATGACAAATTGAGGAGGACCATGATATTGCGGTAAGTGCATGTTTAAATGATTTTTTTATTATAGTTTAAAAATTGAGTTTCATAACTTGGTTTCATGTATAGTTGTTAATTCTATAATAATTTTTATATTTGAATAGATTCAACTACAATGGATCTATGAGTGTAGTCCCACAATCAAACCTTGGAGCAATCTAAGGCACTCGAGATATCTCCATGTACAAAGTAGGGCATCATAAGGAGAGTCTTCTTCAAAGAAGGCAAAGAGAGGGAGACTATTTGATGATTAGGATGTTTTAGATGATGTAGTTTTTTGTATGCATATATGGCAATGTACGTATTTTTATAATTTTACATGTATACGACATATTCACCTAACATTAGATACTATGTTTTTAGACATGATGCAATTTTTGTTATGCCTATGTGGTAATGTATATATTATTGACATTGCATGCTTATATATGGCATTCGTACATGGCATTCTTATTTTGGACATGAATATTTAAGAAAACCAATTAAGTAAATCTTTGTTGAATCACTTATGTTTTGAGTATTATAAATGATTGGTTTTGAAGTATCCTTAAGGATTACAAATGTTATGAGATTAAGAATAACTTGTTAAGATAATGTTATAAATAAAACCCTTATAAGAAATAAATAATATCAGTGATTACATTTGAATTATATTTTTATGTTGATGCAAAGGTATGGAAGAGAATTCTACAAAAACATCATTAGTTATTTCTAAACCCAACTGATCACATTCACTCGCTATAGTTTGATTTGAATCTTTTTTCACAAGCTAGATCCTCTTTTGACTCTTTGGACTTAATTTATATTCTTACACCTAGTACTTATTCCTTGTACTCTTAGTAGTACCTCCTTGATTTCATTGACCTCTGTCCATACGTTGTTACCTCATTCCATTCATGTCTCATTCATAAATTTCATCTCAATTTCATTGTAGTTTCTTCCTAGGCACCTTCTTTGGGTCTCAAGGACAAAATATTGGTCTATGTGTCAAGAGCTCAACCTATTGTCACATATGGTCTTATATGATCATAGCATACTTGTTTCAAGTACTCAAACAATATCATACTCTCATTCCACTCGTTATGGACACAATCCTCTCTCAAGGCTTATAACCTTTTTTCACTATACTTTACCTTGTACATAAAAGTTATGATTTATAAATATATGATAAGGGAATTTATATATACACTATACTTTTCCATTTCTATGCCAAATTTCATATCCCAACTCCACCTCTAACTATCACTTCCTTCATTAGCCGACCCTCATTTAGGTCTAATTAGCCCTATTCCAAACCCTCAGTGCTAGAATCCATACATATCCATAAAATATAATGTTAAAAAAAAATTATTCACCTTTTAAATGTATAAGGGATTAATATTAAAAAGTTTCATTAAATTCCCATGGTAAAATCTCTTGAAAATGCCCAAAGCTTGCTAATCTATGGTTTCCCATGCACTATACATACTCTTCAAAGGACCAATTTGACATTCCAAATGATATTATTTTATTTAAAACATCTTCATGACATCTAAAACATCTCATAACACCTTTCCAATGATTAAAAAATGAAATTTTCCTTTATGCCTTTGAGAACTGCCTGTGGGGATTTGAGCCTACCTGTGGGGATTGCATGAATTTTGTGGTGTGAACACAATTTAAATGTATTTAATATGTTTAAAACCATATTAACATACTTATAAAATACTTATCTAATCTTTTAACCCTCAAACACACCTTAAATCTCTAAAAACTATGCCTGCATGAATAATGACCATTATGAGACATGAAGGGTGTGACAAAATAACGATCACTCAAACTTGTTATATTAACATTATAAATATTATATATGGGTATAATATGTAATTAAAATTAATATTACCAAGTTTCAAGTCATTTGGATATGTACTTTTTCCTGTAGACCCTTTTTACCACAATTTACGTTGAACTGCCTGCATGCTTCTTTCATGCCAAAAGTTGTCTTTCTTCAAAAAATTTCATGAAACCCATGAATTTTATAAATTATATAGGAAAATATAGGTTTTAAAAATCATATTATATTGTTTTAATACCTCTCCGAGGCCTAAACAACTCCCTGACATTCAGAACTAACTAAACTTTTAGAAATCTCCAATGGCTACCTTCTTAACTGCAGGAGGACTGTGTCAAAACAATAGGAAATTTAAATATTTATATGTGATTTATGATTGATTTTTATGTTTTTTCATGTCATTTATACCATTCATAAAAAAATTTGTGCTTTGAATCAGCCTATAGATGCCCCAAACTGACCAATTTCTCCAAGGTAGGCTCCAATGTTGACGGTGATTTGGCATAGGGTTTATTTTACTAAATTAATGAATAATTTAAATTGTTAAAAACCCAAAAAAAATATTTAATTGGTATATTAGGTTATGATTATCCTCTCCACCAAATTTCATGATTAGATTCTACATATTTTGGCTTATAGGCCCATTTTGGCAAAAGCTAGTGACACATATCTATTTTGTCAAATTTCACAAATGAGTCATCATCCTATTCTGCCTTAGTTTGTGATGAATAAAATTTAGGATAATTCTAAAAATAATCATTCCAATTTGTGTCAATGTACTTTATGACTTTATCTTCAATATTCCGTTACTAATTCAAAATTGCTCTTTGATTCTTGGGCTTACTAGTCACTTGAAACATGTACCTATTTGTTGAATATATAGAGAAACTTTTCCTGATGGTGTTATAATCCATTATAATTTTCAATCATTACCTGCCTCCTTACATTAGTTTATTGAAAAACATGCCTGTAGTCTCTTCACTAGTTTTGACTAGGCACAACAAAATCTCACTTTATGTTTTAAGAGATAATCACAATGCCTAAATGGTCTTAAATGGTCAAAACATGCCTGCACAAACCTTTTTCAAGTGTCCAAACCTACTTCACCTTTCAATAATTATCCTTGGGTGTTCACTATCCTTCACACTATGTATCTCATTAGGTCTCTAAGACCATTCTTTGGTTTAAGCTGATAAGAAAAAAAATCAATAAATTGATGGTCTTAAGTGATCATGATTTACTTGTCTAAACCCTTCTCAAGTGGCCAAACTCTCTGTTCCACTCTTGCTACACCTCAAACTCACAATACTTTGTCTAGGCTTGTAGCCATATTTTCACTATTTTTCCCTTTGCTTGATTAACATGTGTCCTTTATTGAAGATTTAAGAACACTTTAGGGCACCCTCTATCACCCTTTAATTTCTCACAAAGTTACAACACTTTTATCCTAGTTATCACTTGCTTTGATGGAAACCCCCAAACTAGGCCTAGTTAGGCCTATTCTAACCCTATAGTGGTCAAAACTATACCTAGCCACATATTATCATTCCCAAACCACTTTCATCAGTTATAACACATATAATCATGAAGGATTACAAAATTTAGCCCCATTCTTATGGTTACATCTCTCAAATTCTCCTAAACTCTAGTTCTAGGGTTTATAGGCCTTGTATAGACCCTTTGATCTCTTTAAATTATATATCTTGAATGATAAAACATTTTAAAGGCTCAAATCCTCACCAAAAGTTCTATCATTATATCCTCTACCTCGTACAATAGGCTAGAACCATTCCTTGATCCATTCTAGGCTTAAAACATCGATTTCTTAATTGATTGTGGGCCATAATTAACTGTGTATAGGAGGGGTGATACTAAATTATTATGTATTCAATTTACATAAGTATTTAAGATAAAAAGGCATAATTTAGGTTGGATAACTCTCAATACACCTTTCAATACTCTTAAATTTCCTTTATCAAGTCTTAATTCCTTATATTCATGGAATGACACATTTATTTTCACAATGTTGCCTACACAATATCTGAAAGTTAACATTGTTACCTTAGGGTTTCAAAAAATTGTTTATTCCTATAAGAGGCTATAATTTCATCTTACTAAACACTCCACACTATGTCCTTGATTAGGCTCTTTTTGTAAGATTCTTGATCATTGTCCAAGAATAAGTTCCCAGACCTATCTATCACAACCTACCTGTGTTCAAGAATGGAAGATTTTCCATCATCTACCATCATTTACACTTAACTGAGAATTATTACAAATTTTTAAATGGATACTATACTCCAACTTATCTTTCTTATCTATCTTCATGCCATCACAGACATACTTCCTTGCACTATTCTACTTCTCTCTTAAAATGCAACTTTTTGACAGTGAAGAGACAACTTGTTGACTTGCAAATAGAAACTTTGCCTCCAAGATTAGAAAGTGAAAATACACCACTTAAAACATATAAAAATAGGAAAATTACATGGGTTTCAATTATTTTGACACCCAATTCCACCTACAAGTGCATTTTCACTATTGTTCTAGAGCACAAAAACACTGATAACAGATATTATCAAAGTTGAAGCTACGATCTGAGAACTCAATTTATGATGCTTCTTGGCTGAAAAATAGCACTAATAACACTTCTAAAGGGGAAAATAATTTCCAATACTAGGTTCTTGGCCTCCCATCTGACCAGATCAACAAACCCACCACCTATTCTAGGCTTAAGAACACCCTTCCCAATACAAGAAAGATGTTGATTTTTAGCCTAACTTCAACCATGGATAAGACCAAAACTATAAGTCATATGGAGGAATAATAATATCAATCATGTGCATGGTAAATCCCTATCATTTCACCTTTAATCTAGTTTGAATAAACTCTACGATAAATCCATGGCAGAAGTTGTAGTAAAGGGTCCTAAAATTCAACTTTTTGGCAGTGAAGAGATAACTTGTTTACCTCCAACTAACAACTTTGCCTCCAAGACTAATATGTGAAAATAAACCAATTAAACCAAATATATATAGGCAAATTACATGTTTTATAATTATCATGACACTCACTTCCATCCATAGGTGCATCTTCACAACTGTTTTGGAGCATGAAAATACTGACAACAAATGTTGTCAAGTTGAAGCTACGATTCAAGAACTCAATTTTTGGTGCTTGTTGGATAAAACCTAGCACTACCAACATTTTTAAAGGGGTTGATAACATTTATTACCAATTTTTTATCCTCTCATCTATCCTAGATGATAAACCCACCAACCATTCTAGGCTCAAGAATGCCATTCCCAATATATGAAAGATGTTGATTTTTAGCCTAACATCAAGAATCTATAAAACAAAACATTTAAGTCATATATAGGAACCATAAGATCCCTCATATTCATATAAAATCCCTATAATTGTACCCAAAATTTATATAAATAACCTCTAAGAGAAATCCATTGTAGTAGTTGTAGTAAAGGGTCCTAAAATGCAATTTTTTGGCAGTGAAGAGACAACTTGTTGACCTCCAACTAGAAACTTTGCCTCTTGGAATAACAGGTGAAAATACACCTCCTTCAACATGTTAAAATAGTCAAATTACATGTTTTCCAATGACCATGACACCCAATTCCACCCACATATGCATTTTCACTATTGTTTTGGAGCATGAAAACACTGACAACAAAAGTTATCAAAATTGAAGCTACAGTCTAAGAACTCAATTTTTGATGCCTGTTGGCTAAAAATTTCACCACAAACATGTCTAGAGGGGTATATAACATCTATTACTAGGTTATTTTCCTCTCATCTAGCCT
This sequence comes from Torreya grandis, assembly GCA_037957365.1. NCBI lineage: Eukaryota > Viridiplantae > Streptophyta > Pinopsida > Cupressales > Taxaceae > Torreya > Torreya grandis. The sequence goes on along the minus strand of JARHVA010007109.1, from coordinate 46,228 downwards.
GGATGACAAACCCACCACCCATTTCAAGTTAAAAAACACCCTTCTCAATACAAGAAAGATGTTGATTTTTAGCCTAAATTCAAGCATGCATAAAACCAAAATTGTAAGCCATATAGAGTAACCATAAAATCCTTCATATGTGTGGGAAATACATATAATTACAATCCAAATCTATTTTGAACCACCTCTAAGATCAATCCATGGTAGAATTTATAGTAAAGGGTCCTAAAATGCAACGTTTTGGCAGTGAAGAAACAACTTATTGACCTCCAACTAGTAACATTGCTTCCACGATCGATAGGTGAAAATAAACCACTTTAAACATGTATAAATAGGCAAATTACACATGTTTCAATGATCTTGACAGCTAATTCCACGTGTAAGTGCATTTTCACTACTGTTTCAGAGCACAGAAACATTGACAACATATATTATCAAAGTTGAAGCTACAGTCTAAGAACTTAATTTTTGGTGTTTATTGGATAAAAAATATCATTTTCAACACATTCATAAGGGTGTATAATGTCCATTACCAATTTCTTGGCCTCCCATCTGGCCTGATCAACAAACCCACTACCCATTCTGGGCTCAAGAATGCCCTTCCCAATACAAGAAAGATGTTGATTTTTAGCCTAACTTTAGGCATGCATTAAACAAAAGTTGTAAGTCATATGGATGAACCATAAGAACCATCATTTGCATGGTAAATTTATCTAATTTTAATTAGAATATAGTCTAAATCACCTCTAAGATAAATCCATAAAAGAAGTTGCAATAAAGGGTCCTAAAATGCAACTTTTTGGTAGTGAAGAGACAACTTATTGACCTCCAACTAAAAAATTTGCTTCTAGGATTGGTAGGTGAAAATACACCACTTTGAGCACATCTATATATTTAAATTACAATTGATCCAATGACCATGACACCCACTTACATCCACAGTTGCATTTTCACTACTATTCTAGAGCATGAGAACACTGATAACAAATGTCTTTGGAAGGCTACAAGGAGAAATAAACTTGTCATGAGCAATTGTTCAGAAGCATGTAAATTTCAACTACTTTTAGTAAGCTTATCTTAGCTTCAAGAATAGTAAATTATTTACTAATGGTGCCAACCATGTGAAGGTGGAAGCTGATTTAGCACCACTAACCTACAAAAAAATGTTAGTAATTAAAGATAAAATTTGTGAAACAAAAAAATTGATTACATCTACATTTTATAAATCAACATACTTATGCATTTCAATCTAATTAACCACTTGAATATAATATAATCTTGATAGTATCAAGAATAGTTTCATGGTCTGACTTGTGAACTTTCCATAGATTCTTGTTTCTTGGCCTCCCATGATATTTTTGCAATTGAATATTCATTGCAAGAACCAAATTTGAATAGTGTAGAATCTTCATGTGAGTTTAAAATTCTTCAAAAACCATACATTTGAATTTTTTATAGGATATCATCGAATACAAGTTCTAGTGACTACCACAGACCTAGTGGGATAATCAATGTTTTCTCCATCTAAAATTGGGGAAGTTAATGTTAAGGTATGGAGCTAAAAGCTTCACCAAAGGAGCGCTTTGCAAAAGTTGCAGGATTACACAGTCACCGGCATCGGTTAGGAGCAAACCAGGAGATGCCGGCGTCGGTCATGGATCGACCAATGTCGGTCATAGGCAAACAAGCAAGAACTGATGTCGGTTACCTATGCGTCCAGAAAGCTATTTCTATGGACAAAACAGAGTGTTTGCATGTTAGGATTAAGTGATAGTCTTAAGTCCACATCTCTATTATTAGTAAGCCTGTTTAGAGCCCTTGATTAGGAGGTGCATATAATGGCTGTAGTTGTATGCTCATGTTTTCTAATTATTATATATAGGATTAGATCTTCATAGCTTATTGAGTAGTGTTGAACAGTACATAATTGTATATGTGAATCATTCCATGTTGATTGAGAAAGAGAGCTCTTGAGGGAAAGAGATATAGATATAGATCTATACATCTGAGAGAGGTGTGGAAGAAAAGGAGTTTCTTCAATTGTATTCCTTCTGTAAAGAGTTTAATACAAGTTTTCAAGGTGATTTCTTGTATCTCTTGTTCTTTGCTATTTCTGATTCTAGTTACTTATCTTTCTGGTTTAATTCCACATTTTATTACTTTCATATTGTAATCAACATTGTTGGTTGATCCCCAACAGTTAATATTTTATTTTAATCTACACATCGACATAAGTAGTAATATGTTCCCTCTTCATTTTCCTCATATACAATAACTACAAAAACAAGGCCTACATCATAAAAACAAAATTTAATGACATTATGAAGATATATTATGAGAATAAATAGTACATAAAGATTAATTTTCTAGCTCACTATACTAGATCAGATCTGTGGTCAAAGTCATGTGATGATGTCATATTTATAAGTTGCAACACTGGTGGAACCTGATATGTCTTGATTGGAATTAGAGGTTTGGAACTCTAGTCATCTACCCACTCTTTTGACTCACACTCATTCCAAAAAAATTCCATGCATGTAGAACAAAATCATGCCAAGTGTCATGTTTGATAGTCCAAGAACCTATATTTGAGATACAAAATGAGTGGAGCTCACTTGAACCTATTAGAGTCATACAATCCTCATAGTTTACCAAGATGTTTTCCTCTATTAACCAAAAATGTCTAAAAATAATAGAATTTGCTTGAGAACCATGAAATATGTTCTCATTACACCAGTCAACCACAGTTTCTATGTCAATTAAATTAGTAACATTATCATATTTTAACTCCTCCCTTGCAACAACCCTTTTTACACATGCTCCACCACCATCATTCTCCCCTTTTCCATGGCCTACCTTAGTGAAACTCCAAATATGTTCTACTCTAGTGGTAATGTACATCCTGCTCAACTAATAAAACATCTATGCATTCTTGAATTGTGATGTGCAATTGTCTGACCAAATGTAATTTTATTTGAAAATAATGTTCCTTTAAGTCAACTATCCATAGAACTTATCAAAGCAACCTTGCACATACTCTGTATAATGTGATCAGTCGTCCCTAGTATAGAAATGGTAATATCTTAATATTTTTCAATCCTTCTTTGTACTATCAGGTACATGCATGAATTCTATATGCACAAATATGATAATTTGTGTTGAGTTATAATACTATGATTGAACTTCTATTTATGGTTTGAATATGTAATTTTTAGCAAAGTCAACTACTAAAACAATAAAATCAATTAGGAATGTGTTCTTGCTTAGCCTAAAATGTTCATCAAACCATTTAGCTCTATGTGTGTGCCTTGCATACTCATAAATAATTTTTTCCATGAATTTGACAGTAAATTCTGAAATAGGTATCTCTTTCATAACAATCTCACACCTTTTAAATTCTTTTCCATCTTTTACTTGATAAGTCACAAATTTGCATTTACTCAAACCAACTAATTCCTATCCAATTATACTCGTACACTCCTCATGGATATATTTTTTGATTTTGGCAATCCACCATAAATGCTACAATTTCCATCTAAACATGTTTTCTTATAAAAGAACTATCCATCTGGTCTTTCACAAAAAATATTTGAAATAAATTTCCTAGTTGATTTTGGCAAAACATCTATGCCACACTCCTATGAAATGTTGTTAGTATGCAAAGTACAATGAATGTGGTGAAAAACATCATAGTTCATTGAAAATTCAACATGTTGTCTACAATAACAAGTGGTATGTGTGTGATTTATTTTTGCATAAAAAGGTTTGGCCATCTCAAAAAGTCTTTGACTAATAGAAATTTGTGGATCTTTTTCCAAAAACTTAGAGTACAATTATGTTTGAGTCATATCCAATAAATGTTTCAGATTTGATTCATGATTACGAGAACCAACTCTTATTTTCACTACATCTCTTGCATTGGATGAAACTCTTGTATTATCTTTCCAAAATTATGCAAGTAAGTCTGTTGATGCATCGACTATAGCCTTGTCCATTCATGGAAGTCTACCAAAGAATGCCTAGAGCTCTTTTATATTAGGTTTATTAAGTCTTTCATATCTTGCAATTGCTTTCATTGATTTTTTTCTATTTATATCAAGTTTTCAACTTGTTTTTGAAATCAATCATTTTTTTCCTATTTTAGCACTTACTGCACAAGTTGTCATTATATGTCAGGCAACATTACAATCCTTTTTACATTATTTCAGGCCTACAATATGATATGCATCATGTATATTTTCAACAATTTTATCATTTTCAATATCCATGTTAGATTTTTTTTAGTCCTACCGTGTACGTTATAGGTCTCATCTTAACCAATTTCATCAATGAAATAAACAATTAACATCTTTTACTATCATATTCCAATCTATGAAAGAAACTATCTTGAAATTCTTGAGCCAATCTTGTTGAATGGTGGTCAGACATTTTGTTATGCATTGGTTTCAAAATATTTTCATGAAATTCAATTAAGTACTTATATTTTCTATGCAAAATTCTTGGAGGTGTTGTTATTGGTGGAATCCATTCAGAGGGTGTTTCAAAACCATTATATGTTTCTATGAAATTTTATTCATTGTTTGTTTCTTCATTATATGTTTCAATAAAATTTTCTTCATTGTTCATTTCATCATTATTTGAGTCCATTAAATTTTTTGCATTGTTTTTGGGTAAAGTATCATGCATAGGCTCTTCATCAACAAAATAAAAAACTTTAAACTTTGAATGTGAAGTTTCAACATTATCTAATTTTTATTATCAATTTCATCATAATTCAATTTATTATTATAAATTTCATCATTATTCAATTGATTAATGTTAACTGCCTCATTATCTAAGGCATTTGGCTCATCAGGGTTAGTGTTTATACCTTGTGTGGAATGAAATGGTTACATTTGTACTTTGTTCTTTTTCTCTCAAATCTTCTAATTGTTCTGATGCTTTATTATTTGACTTATTCCTCTTCCTTGAATGTGAATCTAAGCCCATTTTGAAAAAATAAACTAATAAAGTACTTCAAATATGGGGTCCAAAAAAAAACTATAACCAAGAAATTACGCAGAGTAAGCAGGGAATGCCTGTGAGGACAATAATCTTGATTAGGGATAAAAATAGATGTTGAAAACTAAGTTTTGGTTTTTACTTTAAGGAATATGTACATGTAATAGGAACACATACACAATATAGGAATGCTTGCACATTATAGGAACATGTGTGTATTTCAAGAACATGTATGCGTTCTTATAATGTGTATGCATTCCTTGAAGTATAAGCATATAGTAAAAAAAACAAGAAAAATGATTCATATTCAATGCATTTTTTCCACTATGATACTATAATATGATTCAATAAGACTCAAAATACTATAATATGATGCATAAATCCTTAATATGATGCAACAAGGCTATCAAATCTTGTAATAATGCTATCAAATCATGCATTAAGGCTTAATATGATATAATAAGACTATCATATGATGTAATGAGACTATCTGTGATGTAATAAGACTACCATACAATGCAATAAATCTCTAATATGATGCAATAAGGCTATCATATGATGTAATAAGGCTCAATATGATGCATAAATCCCCAATATGATGCATAAATATCTGATACATGATACAATAAGACTCTTGATAAAACTATGAATCAATAAGACTAATGAATGATGCAATAAGGCTCAATATCTAAGATGAAATGAGCTAATTTTGCCTAAAATCCTATCATAAGTCTTTACAAAACTAGGTGAATAATAGGTTCACAAATTGGCACTAATCACATTCATGAATTTATGTATTTGTGATGAAAATAGGGAACTTAGGGGTTGTGTTTGTTATAAAATTAGGATTTAGGGTTAGGGATTTAGTGTAATGGGTTTGTACATGTGTATATGTCATGAAATTAGGGTTTATGGGAATTGTACATGTTCAAGTGATAAAATTAGGGTTTACAATCAACATGTCATGAAACATAACCTAATTTAGCCCTTTCAATCACATAATAGACTCCAATTTAGGTTTAATGGGTTGAAATTAGCCATATTTTCATTTGTATATGCATTTTTTATTAAAATAGGGTCAGTTAAGTCATACATATTGCATCCAAATTATATAATTGATTTGGCCATAAATTTAGTTTAGGGTCTCAATTTTGCCTAAATCACATCCCTAATTAAACAAATTGACTAATTAGTTCAATTCATGATAGATATAATCATACTTAATTTTATCCCAAATCATATATCATGATCTTATAGTTATGTCAAGAAGGGGTTCAAATTAGCCTCCCATGCCTCCTCAATTGAATTAACCCTATAATTGAACCTTGTTGTGCAATGTGTGTACCTCATACACCTAAAAGTGTTAAATCTATCAGAGATGCATCAAGTCCTAAAAGTTTCAGAGTTTACAATGCCCCAGGAGGCCAAATCCAATTACATATCAACATGTGTACCTCGTACATGCTTTGAAGTGTTGGAATTATTAGAGGTGTTAAGTCCTAGAAGTGCTAAAAAGCTCTATCATATCCCTATGAGGTCTGGTCCAATTAGACACATTACCAAATGTGTATCTTGTACACACATATACTTGTGTTAGAGATATAACTGTCATTTGTCCTAGAAGCATCATATTTGTTAGAGACTCAAGACACATAATCTAATCAAATATTTCCACATGTGTAGGTCTAGTACACTTGGAGATGTGTTAGAGTTGTCAGATATGCACATCTTTGATACTTAGACATGTTCCATCATTGAGCCAACCAACTAAGGCCTATTTACAAATTTATTATACATATATATGTGCCAATAATGTTTAAAGATTGACATAGATCTAATAAACTCATGTCTATTAAATAATTCACATGATGTGAGACTCTGACTTTGCATTACTGTATGAAAATTATCATGTATAGCCCTTTAAGGTCCCATCTGGATTGAGAAAGTACTGAATGTTATCATTTTTCTACATGTATGTATTCAAATTATTTATATCCCTCTGCCTTGAACTACTCTAGATCCTAAAGTACATTCATATTAAGTTCTACACAAAGGAGAGAACATAATTCAGCAATGGACAAGCCTCAATGTCAAATCCCAAGCTAGAGCAAGAATTTTGAGACATGTACTTCTTTTTTATAGTCCACATCATAAGGTTAAAGCTCATTACAATGAAATATGAATAAGATGATTGAAGATATATATACAAAATATATAATCTTTAAACCTTCAGTGAGGGGGACCACACTGGTATTCGATTGTGATCAACCATCTATATGAGGTGAGTGTTTTATCATCCACATGAACAATTATTGGGTCTCTTTACTCATCATCATCCTAGAGGGGAAACAGGTCTCAAATTTAGGGGACATTGTCATAGGTTTAATGTATCTTGAATAAGTTCAATAGAGTTTAATATGGGGTAACTTATACATATTTCATACTTGGTCAATGCCAAGTCTATGCCATCCCTTAATGCTTTATAACAAATTCCCTAGTGGATTTAGATAGTTATTAAGCTATATATTCATCACTATAGGAATGGCATCTTAAAACATCTTAAAACCACATCATCACTAATGGATATATGTTACCATTTCAAGTTTAGCGAGATCAAAACCACATCTTATACAAAACAAAATCCATACCCAACTTGACCAAAATATTTAAGGAAAACATCTACATACCTTATACTCATCATCCTACTTTCGTATTTTACCATCCCAATTACATAGTAAGGTATAAAACTCTTTAATATTGATAAGCACCAAGTGTTGTCTAGATTGTTTTTGAGCTTGCAATTGTTGCATCAATGGTGTGGTTAAGATTAGTCCCATGTCAAAGATGCACTCTTCAGATGACGCGGGAATGGATGGAGTGGTTGATGGTTGTCTCATGTGTGATAGAGGGGTAGATGAAGGAGGTGCACGGGATGGAGGATTAACCATATTTTCACAAGAGCTCTTAATTTTAGGTAAAATTTGAATAATGTATTTGAATACATTAGGGGAATCAAGTGAATAATTTTAATAATAGAATACTCTTGTTAGAATTTCAATTGGGACCTCAAAATGCACCTATTAGATTAGATGCACTAAGTGACCTTGGAGTAAACTTAAGGGACATTATTCAACACATTCTAGGAATGCTTTTTGGACAATCCAAAGCATGATTCATAGGTATTGGGCTCCACTAGATAACATTCTTGAAATAGATATCCAAGAGATGCACTATTACACCAAGGGCTCAATTTTTAATTCTACTTACACAAGATTATCTATACTACATAGTCCAATTCAATGGGTTTGCCACTTAAACAAATTAGTTCAAAATTTATAAATAAAAGGGTCTAGTGAAAAATATCAAAGAAATAACAAAAGGGTAAGATAGGATTTTAGGTAAGTAGTATAATATCAATAAGAAACACAAAATTTAAGGGCAAGTAGGATTTTAAGAAAGTAAGGTGGTAAGGTATATCCTTGACCTGCTAGGGAAAAGGTCCCAATAGCTGTGCATGTTTCAATTGTCAAACAAGGCTTTTGTTAACATGTGTTGTATTAATGAAACATATTGGTGTATATAAATATTAAAGTGCAATAGAAGCTAAACATGTAATATCTAATACTTGTTCAAGAGTTATTCTATAAAATTAAAAGTAACCAATCACATCTTGACAAGTTAAAGTCAAGTATTGATACTCTAATACACAGTGATTGGTACTCTAAATGTTAAGTTTTGATCATAGGTTTAAGAAATACATTTTATGACCTCTGATGATAAAATCAGTTATATTGTAACATGTATAATGTGTTAGACCTTGAAACCTTAGTTATAAGTAGTTAAGATGACATATTGAAATGGGTAAAAATTTCAAAGTCTAATGCGATGTTATGGCACCTTAATTCATTGTCCAAAGCTAATGGGAACTTTCCCCTATAAGAAACACAAAATTTGACATTTCCCTGATAAGGATGCAGGGCTAATGGAACCTTTCCCCTATAACAAACAAGAAGTGTATTGGTTTTGTTTTATGTCAAATCAATGCGTACATGTTATATAACACATATACATTATATATTATGTTATAGAATGTGTATGCATTATACAACGTGTACATATTATATAACATGTATGCATTATACAATGCATACACGTTATATAACATGTATGTGTTATTTCAATCTACATTTAAAAAGGATCCTTTAAGCTCAAAAATGGCTTGGATTTTTGATCCAAAGGCTTCGAACCGTGCATCTATAATGGAGACTGAGATTTTAAAAAAAACCAACAAATTTCAACTTCAATCACCAAATATGCTATGGATTTCAACATCATAATTAAAAAAATATTAATTTTATGACGAGCACATTGTCCTCTTTCTAAATGTATGATTTTTATAATTTTTGGGCTATTTTAAGGGTTCAAACTATATTTATTTCTAACAACACCTTTTTTAGGCCACTACATTGCACACCCATATATACCTATTCATGTTTATCTAATTTATTTTTCATTGATCCAAGTGCAAAACAAATTATATGGTAACAAACTAGATCTAATTCTACACACATTAATTTTTTTTTTTTTTTTTTTAGGTAGTTAGGGTGGGCTACATAGTCGGCTATCCATTTTTTTGGGTCAATTTTCAGGATCTACTTAATTTCAAAATTAATAAAAAAATATAGAAAAAAGTTTGTAACATAGTAGAAGATCTTATCTAAATATTCACCAAAGGGTTTCTAACCATATTTAACAATGTTTAAAAAATGATGGGCTGCATGGCCATCTATCTACTATGTTTCCATTAAAAAAAAGGCCCTCTTCAATTTTTAGATGTTTGAACTATTTATACTAAACCATTTTGAAAAAAAAAAAGATTTTTTAAAAACTAGACTTGAAATGCTACAATTCATGTTTTTATACCATCTTCAAATTGAGTGTAGTCATTTATAATTACCTATAAAAATTTACATTTCTAAAATTTTAGAAAAATCATGTGCACGAATAAACTATTTTTTGTCCCTGAAATATGTCCACTTACCTTAATATTCAATACTAATTTTTTCCTTACAATCATTTTTTTTAGATTATAAATGTTAACTAACTAATCTCTAATTGTAAACCATCTTATATTTTTATTTTAATAAATATAATCATATATTTCTAATTTATTTTTACTTTTTTTTTAAAATCTATTAATAATTATAAATTATGAACATCGTTATAAAATAAATTTAATATTAATTTTTTTTAAATTATAATAATTAATATGTAAATATTTATAATCATAATATTTATTCATAAATTTAAAATAAAAAATGTATATCATGATGATAATAATCAATACATGAACCTACTTTTAAATAGCTTTTTTATTAATTAAAAAAAAAAACAAAAACATGTTTAATCTTTTATGTAAAAGATTATTTTGATTGATTTAAAATTTAATTAATTAGAAGAAGACAATTACGAAGTGTATATATATATATATATATATATATATATATATATATATATATATATATATATATATATATATATATATATATATATATTTAGAGAAATCAATATATAAATTAAGAAATTAATGTGTCATAATCTTTTCAACAAATTGGAGGTGTTCACACCTTATGGAATCATAGAATAAATATTGTAATTGTAAAGCATTAAGTTTGTATAGGTTTAAATGTTTAATACATGAATGATTGGATGACCTTTCCCATCCTAATGCTTGGGTATTTATATCTTCAAATCCTTTCATCGAAGAGACATGACTTTCCTAAATGTCTTGTCCCAAAAGGTATATTCCTAAAGGTGGCATCCTTTGTCTTAATGAATATTGGTTAACAATTTATTAATTAAATAATTAATAAATAATTAATTAATGTTGTTCTGATCTCCTAAATAACTAAGTGTGTCGATCTTCTAAAGTAATTGTTGTTGTTCCTTAATAAATAATTGCTGCTGTCTAATGGTAACGATTCCCCTCTTGGCAATGATCTCTTCCTTGCAACAATCACTTCTTTGGTAGTGATCTCCTTCGTGGAAGTATTACAGATTGGGAATTAGTGCTATAAATAAATTTAAAAATAATAATAATAATAATAATAATAATAATAATAATAATAATAATTAGTGACCACAAACAACCAAATAGGTCAATAAAACTCCAAAGTACAACCCATTACAATAGCAAGAGGGAGTCAAAAATGATGATCAACATTGAAACTAAGTCTAGAAAATTGAAAGAAAATGAAGCAACATTAAGAGGAAAAGTTGAAGTAATTGTCAGTTTGGAGCATTTTTTCCATTTATAATCTGCTCTATATTTACGATGGTTAATTTTGAGTGTTATAACTAGTTTCAATTATGAAGTTGGAGACATCTCGGATAACACTATGGGAATGCCATTTCAAATAAAGGTATAGTAGTAAATGACTAAGGGTACGGTAATATTATACATAAATTTATTCACCAATAGATGTAGGTATGGAGATGGGATCTCTACCTCTATAGTCTACACAAATGTCCAAACATCAATGATGAAATAAAAAGGTGTGTGAGAGAAGAAGTCAATGTATTCATGTGGACAACTTAGGCGGAATAGAGAGTATTATGTTAAAGAATTCATTCTTACTTGTGATCATGACCAAAAATCTTACATAGGAAAATGAACAAAATGGCGGTTGAAAATGTTAATAGCTCAACTAGGGACCAACTCACACCATCTTAAGTGTGAGATTGATAGGAGGGCAATGCTTAAAGAAGATTGGAAAAACAGAATATGCCTATTTTGTACTTTAGGGCTGGTGGATACAGAGTGGCACTATGTCATGGAACACTAACTTATAATGGCATTCAAATAAAGTACACTGATAGTTTGAACATTGACACTTTGACCGCCTTGTTTGAAGAAGAGAGATTAGCAAAAACCGTTTATTTTCTGATCAAGATTCATAGCAAAGAAGCCCATCAAAAAGAAAAGAGATATCACTTAAATTTATCTTGACAACCCTTGTCTCAAAGGGTTGTTTATGCATGGAACAACTTTGTTACTGCCCTATGCTCTCATAGACTGCCTGGTCTTGTGGACATTATTAAATTATTTCATTTGTTCATATAGTAGAGTCTTCTAGTGACTTTGATGATAACTAAGCATGAGGTTAGAGGCAATTAGTATGATGATAACTAAACGTGAGGTTAAAGGGCACTTGATCTTTTTTTTTTTTTTGACTTACTTAGACAAGAAAGGCCTATAATTGATTCCCAAGTCCAACAATAGGGATGCCTGAAATGGGCTCATTTGGAAGACTTTCCGAGATCAGTATAGCACTAAGATGTTCTACTGTCCTGATTACTGAGTGTGATATGAAACATTGATTGAAAATTTGCTAGACAATTTTTCCCAAAAACTCGTTTCTTAATGTTATAGACTGTGAAAACCTTGTCCTTAAAAAGTTAAAAGAGGTTAGGTACGTTAGCTTAGCCATAGTTGTAGTTGAAATTCTGATAATGGAGTTTTAGTAATCTGGCTTGTCATGTATACTGTGGCTTCTCTTTTAAGCAATGGCAATACATATACTTTGTTTTCTTTGAAAAAAACGGAGGACAGAATCATACAAAGCTTTTTCAAAAAATTGCCTGACATTACCATTGATTAACGCAGAGGGAGAGGAAGAAGAGGGAGTGGCCGCCATTAAATTTGAATCCGACGAACATCAACAACTGCACTCAAACATTCCTCCACCGATACCCACTAGCAGATGTGGCCAAAAAAATAAAAATAAAATAAAAACAAATAAAATAAACTAAACTAAACTCTGGAAAACAATGCAATATTTATTTAACAGTTGAACGAAGGAGGACCGCTAATCTAAAATAGAAATTACAGCCATTCTTCCGATGTTTCCAAAGTAAATAAATTGTTTATTTTATTTAATTACATGGAGGCATCATTATTTTGACGATGACCAACGTCTACAAGACGAAGGAGTATATGGGACCAAACAAAATCAATAAATGATATGATTTTAATTACGTCTACAACATCAAAGAATTTATTTATGCGACCGTCGATTATACCGATTGCTCCAATCGCTCAAAGATTTGCAGGTTCAATGGTATCCTTTAAAAGACTACTCCTCCTCTTGTTGATTTGAGTTAACATCTTTCCCAACCCTTTTATTTTGTTTTCTTCAAATAAGTCCACTATGGAACCAACTCTTAATGTTTCCTCATATTTAGCTTGGATGTATGTGTACCATAGACATTCAGAGATGAAATGCTCCTCCATTTCCGTTGCTTATATGGTGCTAGAAAATTGAAAGAAAATGAAGCAATTTTAAGAAGAAAAGTTGAAAGAATTTTCAATTTAGAGCATTTTTTCCAATTGTAATTTGCTCCAGCTACGATAGTTAATCTTGAGTGTTATAACTAGTTTCACTTATGAAGCTAGATATGTGAAGTTCCCTGGTCACTTGGAGACATCTCGAATACCACTACGGGAATGCCATTTATTTTAAAGGTACAATAGTAAATGACTAAGGGCACGACTATATTATAGATAACTTTTTTCACCAAAAGATGTAGATATGGAGATGGGATCTCCACCCCTATAGCATACACAAGTGTCCAAACACCAATGATGAAATAAAAAGGTGTGTGAGAGAAAATGTCACCGTAATCATGTGGACAACTCAGGTGAAAGAGAGAGTACTATGTTAAAGAATTCAGTCTCACTTGTGATCATGACCAAAAAGCCTACACAAGAGAATGAACAAAATGGAAGGTGAAAATGTTAATAGGTCAACTGAGGACCAACTCACACCATCTTAGTTGTGAGATCAGCAGGTGGGCAATGCCTAAAGAATATTGGAAAAAGAGAATATGCCTAGTTTGTACTTTAGGGCTGGTGGATACAGAGTGGCACTATGTCATGGAACACCAACTTATAATGGCATTCAAATAAATTAGATTGATAGCTTGAATGTTGACACTCTGATTGCCTTGTTTGAAGAAGAGAGATTATCAAAAACCGTTGATTTTCTGATCAAGAATCATAGCAGAGAAGACCATAAAAATGAAAATGGATATCTATAAGTGTAGCCTGACAACCCTTGTCTCAAAAGGTTGTTTATGCATGGAACAACTTTATTACTGCCTTATGCTCTTGCAGATTGCCTGGTCTTGTGGACATTATTAAAATCTTTCATTTGTTCATATAGTGGAGTCTTCTAGTGACTATGATGACAACTAAGTGTGAGGTTAGAGGGCAATTCATATGATGATAACTAAGCATGAGGTTAGAGGGCAATTAGTTTTTTTGACTTACCTAGACAAGAAAGACCTATAATTGATTACCAAGTCCAACCATAGGGATGCTTGAAATGGGCTCATTTGGAAGACTTTCAGAGATTAGTATAGCACTCAGATCCCTTTCAATATAGTACTAAGCACTAAGATGTTCTATTGTCTTGATGATTGAGTGTGATCTGAAACATTTAATGAGAATTTGCTAGACAATTTTTCCCACAAACTTGTTTCTTAATGGTATAGACTGTGAAAACTTATGTCTTTAAAAATTTAAAAGAGGTTAGTTATGTTAGCTTAACCATAGTTGTAGTTAAAATTTTGATAATGGAGTTTTAGTAATTTGGCTTGTCATGTGTATTGTGGCTTCTCTTTTCAGCAATGGCAATACATATACTCTAGTTTTTCTTAGGAAAAAAATAGAGGATGAAATCATACAAAACTTTCTAAAGGATTATACCGATTGCTCCAACCACTCAAATATTCGTGGCCTTAGTGGTATCCTTTAGAAGGCTACTCCTCCTCTTGTTGATTTGAGTTAACATCTTTTCCAACCCTTTTATTTTGTTTTCCTCAAATAGCTTTACTTATGTATACTATGGATAGTCAAAGATGAAATGCTCCTCCATTTTATATACCCCTATGGTGCATAAAACACAAATCCTCTCTTTCCAACAAATTGGAGGTGTCCACAGTGTGGTACTTTTATGTAGTTGTACCATAGTATGAGTGGTGTCCATAGAGTATGAAGAATATAATTATTTGCAAATAAATATATGGGGACTAGGTATTATTTGTCAAATGTTATAGATGTATGCGTGGTTGTAAAAGTGAGTATTTATTTGGTGTTGTACAACCTATCTCCCTCAACTTGAAACCATGGGCCCCAACTTACCAATCAATTAAAAATGATATTATATATTTATTTATTATTATAAATATGTTGTGAATGGTATTTGCAATAGATTTAATCACATTTTATATAAGGTGTATATGTTGTAAATGGTATTTCTTGTGAAGTTGTTTAATAGAGAGATTACAGAGTGAGGGGTTGATGGTTTTTCTTGCGCATGGTAATTAAGTTAATGGCATACATTTATTTGATCGTTGTGTATTGCATAAATCGAACTACCTCTTTTTTTTGTCTGTTCATTTTCCATGGATGTTTGCAATATTCACAAAGGAATTTTTAAGCACTAATTTATTACAAATTCTATTTAGAGTTTAATATTACGGATATGAAAATAATACATTGTGTAAATAAATAGGTAGTTGAAAGCAAAGAATAAAATTACAATTACATTATGAGTGTAAAATCAAAATTCATACTATGTATGAAGAATTAGGTAATTTATATGCATAGAAACATGATAAATATGGGGGTAAATGTGAACAACATTGTGGGTATAAGTATCATTGAAAGCATAATTTTTGAAACAATTTATGAAAATATAATATAGCAAAAGCAACTGTGTTCTTTACAAAATATATGTATATAAATATGCAACATGAAACAAAAATACATGAGTATAATTAAAGTGAAACTAATTTTTGAAACCGCGAAAAGTAGACATTAAGACTATGTGATTGTGCATTCTCCACTATCTTATTATTCTTCCTACTAATATTAATTTACTCCATGCCTAATTTCAACTCAAGTTAGATTTAAGATTATTCTTTATTTATACTATACATAATTTAAAAATCACTTTAGTAAGAAAGAAGAAGGTAGATGTTTTGAGGTTTTTTTTTGGGTTAAAACTTGATCACTATTATTGAAAATGGGTATTTTGATGGAAATTTTTTTTTGTAAGTTTTATGAGTAGATGATGAAAATACAGATCTCAACCCATTGTGTTTAACATAGGGAGATCAATAAAAGGGTATTTCGAAATGTGCAATTATGAAGACATGGTATAATGTATGTTTTCTATAAAAAATTAATAATATTGCATGGAACTAAGTTAAACTAGTTCATGAATTAAATTTTCTAGTTATATGAAAACACAAAATCATGCATCAAACTATAATATGAATTGAATTTGGTGACTAATCTGTTATGAAAACATGATGAACTTCAGATTGATGTAAATCCAATTTTTGGATCACAATGCATAATAGATTAAATATCACAAGGATTGCACAAAACTTATAATGCATCTATAGATGTAGGTGGTTTGAGGAGGGTTAAAGAGCATTTAAATCTTGTGCTCTATTTGCAAGTTATAAACGTTGGTGGATAATTAAATTTGAATTCAATCCCATGTTTTTTGATATGCATTGTGTTAGGTTGATATTTGTGATTGCTTTGGGAATGGTGTCTTGGTTCGAAACTTTCCTTTGCAAGACACTCTACGATGGAAAGATCTTAACAACAACAAATTCTCTTGATCCAGGTTATATGTATATACAATGAGATCTTAACAACGGAGGATTTATGGCATTGGATAGCATGTCTAAGTTATTGGTGAACACACTGTAATGGAATTTTTAGGTGAATTGTCTTTGTGATGTGGGATTTGTCTGCATTCAAATCATATAAGGTTGGAAGCTTCTAGATCGATTGCATCCTTAAGCAGCTCTATTAAATCCATTGTGTAGACCTTTGTAGAGGGTAGGGGATGTGAATGATTCTGCTATCAATAGTCAAATGCAGGGGATGTGAATGGCATTGCTGTCAGCAGTCATCAATAGTCAAATAATGCCGCACAGATTTGAGATTCTATGGGTGCACGTCCAAGAAACGAGAAGGTTTTATTCTGGTGATTGTCCTATGTTAATCGTATGCATGAAGTAACTTTGAATGCATGCATTAAATATCAAATCAAAATGAAATCTTAGGTTGTCTACCTAAACAATGTCAATGATCATAATTTTTAGGAGAGGTAAGATTATCGATTTACACACTTTCATTTTATAAAACTTTGCTTTACTAAATAATTAATTGCATTTCTTTTAGAGTTAGTGGTAACGAGGTTCGAATGAGGTATAAATATCAATTTACAATCTTTCGCTTTAAAAATTCTATTTTATGAAAACATAAAATTACATCCTTTCCAGCATAATTATACTCTTCATTATGGTAGTTACAACCTACATAGAGAAAGCTATAACAATGTGGGTGAGGCCTAATTTGAGATTAATCATAGTGCCATAACACTTGAAGAGAAAATGAAAAGACTAGTTGAGTTTCAAACCTAAGTTCAATAGACTACCCCAAATTGATAGTGTTTGTAGGCTTGGCATCAATTTCACCTCTCATCCAATCACTGAATAAAGACAAATGAGCACTAGTATTACGAATACAATGGTTTCTATTATGTATTATTGAAAATGACTATGAAAAAACTTTGGAATAATTTATATCCATATCTATTTGCATATGGAAACCTAAATTGGTCGACTAGATTATATAAGATGCATCTTTCATTTAAGAAGCATTTTCCAATTTTCATCTAATTGGTTTTAGGATCATCTAATTAAGTTTAGAATTGTTATTATTGACATGTGGTTCATTCTCTATGTTTTAAGATGAGCCATTAAATATTTCACATCTATTTTTCATTGAAATGAATTTCAATCATGTATTTGGTAATTGCAATAATTTGATAGTCGTATGCAAACCATACCAAACATGGAAGTGGTGAAATATTTCAAGGTGATCTGGGTGGTGATGGCAGGGGGCAATGACATAGCATTTTAGGTGATGAACTCAAAGAACATTGGGTAGAGACACATTCAAAGTTTAGTAACAAGTCACATATGTCAATGCAATAGGTTGATGGATAAACATAACCTACAAGATAAATTATGAGACCTCAATGTGTTGTCCCCACATCAGTGGCATTACATCATCGATTTGAGCCGCACATCATATTTATACCCTTGTCATAGTCAAATAAAATATCATGATATTCTCATCCACCCTTGACAATAGAAAATGTCCAAAGAAATATGCTGCCACCTTACATACCACATCATGCACAAAAGATGTGCAAGGTTATTGTTGATGGCTTTCGAATGAGGTACGAGTGTTGACTTAAAACTCTAAGACCTCAATGTTTTGTACCCACATTAGTAACATTACATCATCGATTTGAGCCACACATCAGATGTGGAGCCCTGTCACAGTTAAATCAACTCTCATGATATCATCGTTCACCCTTGACGATAGAAAATGTCCAAAGAAATATGTTGCCACCTTGCATACCACATCATGCACAAAAGGTATACATAATTAATGTTGATGGGTTTCGAATGAGATACGACTATTGATTTACAATCTTTCACTTTATAAAACCATGCTTTATCAAAACAAAAAATTGTATTCCTTTTAATGTATTATGCATTTTTTGGACAATTCATTGTTAAAAATAACATGCCACATTAAAAAACTAACAATAATAATTTATTATTATATTAAATATTATATAAAAATATATAATATTTTATATTTTTTTATATATTATAGTATTATAATACATTAAATATAATATAATAATATTTTATATTGTTAAATATAACCTATTGTTATGTGCAATATTATAATTGCATTACAACAAATTCCTCTCCATGTAGGGTTAAGCAGAGTACTTCAAATGATGGATCCTTTAAGCTGGGCATAAATGCATGTATGATATAACACACAAGTAGCGTACACGAAAATCGCATCGTCATACATGTTTTCTTAGTTTTGAGCATCAATGCTTTGTTGAAAAAAATCAAGAGTTTGTAAAGAGGGACTTCATTCTGGTAATGGAGGGACTTCATTCTGAGTTCAAATTTTGAGTTATCAAACATTGTATTTCAATATTGGATTTACAACGATCCATTTTACTAAACTGTTGCAAATGTGAGCTACAATTAATATGGACCAACGAGGACTCAAACCTAGGACCTTCCATTTCCTGTTGGAGTGCTCTACCAACTGAGCTACTAGCCCCTCTATGGCCAGCACATCATCGGTCTGGGTGTAGCTTATTTCCAACACCCCCCCTTAAGCACACTACCTTGGGTTTGGTACCATATGTGAGCTAAAACTCATATGGACCAGCTAGGACTCGAACCTAGGACCTTCCATTTACTACTGGAGTACTCTATCAACTCAACCATTGGCCCCTCTATGGCTAGCCCATCGTCAATCTGGGTATGGCTTATTTCCAACATCAAATAACAGAGGAACTTTAATATGAAAATCCTTGTTTCTGGGAATCTGAATAAAAAATTATTCATGAATACTATATTCCAGTGATGGATTTATAGTTTTCATCAGGATTTATGTATATATTTTTTCCTCATCATAATTTATTTGTTTTGCTTTTTTTCAAAATTTTAGATAAAATGAAAGTAAAGATTCAAAACAGTTTCATATGATGATATTAACTTTAATCAATTTTAATGTGGGATAGAAATTTGTTTTTTATATTGTTGTTAAAAATACTAGTTATATATAAATATAAATTAGTTAGTTAATGAGATTGAGGAGAAAGAATAAGTTTGTAAAATAGTGAAAAAATATGCCCAATACATAATCAAATTTCAGTGCTGGAATCGACATTCATATAAATTTTAGGAATGAGATTTTTCAATGGAAAGACTCTTGGATTTGTGCAAATTGATCATAAATTGAAGTTTAACTTGAGCTCAAAAACACTTGAGAGCAATGAATATACGAAGAAATTAATTACATAGATAAATTGGTTGCACAATACTTCATGGTGTTTGGAAAATTGAAACTAATTTCACATATAAGAAACTGTACATGTTAGGAAGATGTTAGAAATTGAAGTTAATTTCTCCACTCCATGTTTAGCCTTCCCCATGCATGCAGTTTACATGATCATTTTTTTAAGTCATAGCTCAGTTTGCATGCACAACTTCAGTTTAACATTAGTCTATTTCCAATTTATTGTTTATTCTTAATTCTATTAATGTAAGGCTTGATCACAGTTTTTTGCATGGAGAATGAATAAGATTCAAAAGTCTCTTTTTGATTACTGTAGCAATCTAAGTCTGAAACAATATCTTATTTCTATTATTTTTTATTTTTTCTCTTTTGCAATCCTTCAAACTGGTATCAGAGCTTGGTTGATGAAGGGAGAGAAGAGGATCAGAAGCACCAAGGTCAAGCACCAGCCAAAGAACAAACTAGCATTGGAGTGAAAAACTTCTAGATGACCAGATCATATAGCTATAAAAGAGGATCGAAGCCTGTAGCAAGACAACAAGGTAGCATGACAAAACCATTACGTGGGGTTGATGCAATAGCAAGGAGTGCCAAGAAAGAGCTGAAGCACAATCATATCATCAAAATTTTGATGAAGTGGGTGAATGACCTAGCCAACAAGAGCATGGAAGTGAGTGAGCATCAGAACTTGGTGCAACACCATAGATCATAGCTTACGTAGTAGTCTAAGATCAAAGATCTTGGAGTAGAAGTTGAATAGCGCAACTAGTTAAATACCAGACCTAGAGCGCTGGAAACAAGATCCATGGAGGAGAAAGGCTGCAACAGCAATAGAATTTTGGAAGTCTTGAGACATGGCAATAAACAACAACATTTCTCAGCTCTGGATTCCCATTTTTAATGGTAAGAATTATGATTTTTGGGAAATTAAAATGAGAACATTGTTTTGCTCACAAGATGTTTGGGATTTGGTAGAAAATGACTTTGTAAAACCACAAGATGAGGCTGCCCATCAGGGATTAACTCCAACACAAAAGGAAGAGCTTAAAAAAACAAGAAAAAAGATGCAAAAGCTCTATTCCTAATCCAATAGGCAATGGATGAATCCATTTTTTTTAGAGTTGCAGTAGCAACGAGATCCAAGTCGGCATGGAAAATCTTAGAGACTACCTATAAAGGTAATACAAAGGTGAAAGTAGCTAAATTGCAATCTCTTAGGAGAAATTTTGCAAATGAATGATTCAGAGTCTATAGACTAGTTTATGGGTCAAGCATTGAATATTGTGAACCAAATTAGATCTAATGGAGAAACAATAATAAATCAGAAGATCATAGAAAAAACTCTTAGGAGTTTACCCAGCAAATTTGACTTTATTATTGTAGCTATTGAGAAAACCAAGGATTTAGAACAATTATCAATAGATGAATTAATGGGATCTTTGTTAACACATGAATCCAAGATGAATAGGAATAACAATACTTCTTTTGAGAACGCTTTCAAGTCTCATGTATCATTTGGCAGAGGAAGAGGAAGGTCAAACTTCAGAGGAAAAGGTAGAGGCAAAAATGGAAGGAACAATCCAGATCAAGGTGAAAAAAATAATCAAATCTTCAACAATAGAGGATGTGGCAAAAATCACTTCCAACAAAATTGATAGAGGTTTGATAAATCTAACATTCAATGTTATTACTGCAAAAAATATTGACATTATGCAAGTGAATGTAGAAAGAAACAAGGAGATGTGGACAAGCAGAATGCTAATTACACAAATGAATCTAATTCTAATTCTGGAAGCTTATTCCTCACTTGTCATGTTGCTCAAGAAAAAGCTAGAGATATTTGGTTTTTAGATAGTGGATGAAGTAACCATATGACAGGGAATAAAGAATTGTTTGCTAGTCTTGATGATTCTATAAAATCTGAAGTGAAATTAGGAAATGATAACAAAGTGGATGTAATGGGTAAAGAAGTAATAAATATTTTGGCAAAAAATGGTGAAAGAAGATTTATTCCTAATGTTTATTTTGTACTTGGACTAAAGCATAATCTTATGAGTGTTGGGCAGTTAGTACAGAAAGATTACACAGTATCTTCTATGGATAATGTTTGCACAATACTAGACAAATTTCCAAATGACAAGTTGATAGAAAAAGTGGAGATGACCAAGAATCAGATGTTAACTCTTCGAATTTAGTGCATCCAAGGAGAAGAGGAAGCTCACTTCAAAACCATGCATCTAGACCAATCATGGCTATGGCATTTAAGGTATGAACATTTACATTTTGGAGGTTTGAATTTGTTACAAAAGAAAAATATGGTGAAGGGATTACCACCAATAGAATAGCCAGGAAGTTCATGTGAGAGTTGCATTCTGGCAAAACAACATAGAGAGAGCTTTCCAGTAGGAGCTTCATATAGAGCAAGGGTAATATTAGAGCTAGTCCATAGTGATTTATGTGAACCAATGCAAACTCTATCATTTGGAGGTAGTTCTTATTTTCTAACCTTCATTGATGATTTTAGCAGAAAGACTTGGATATATTTTCTCAAAAAAA
This sequence comes from Torreya grandis, assembly GCA_037957365.1. NCBI lineage: Eukaryota > Viridiplantae > Streptophyta > Pinopsida > Cupressales > Taxaceae > Torreya > Torreya grandis. The sequence continues at coordinate 23,676 of JARHVA010007109.1, read as the reverse complement.
AGTTTGAAGCCTTTGGAAAATTTAAAGAATTCAAGGCTATGGTTGAAAGGCAGAGTGGCCTTTACATCAAGGAACTTATATCAGATAGAGGAGGTGAATATATGTCTAATGAATTTCAAGATTTTAGCAGATATCATGGCATTAAAAGGCAACTGACTACAAGGTACACACCATAGCAGAATGGTGTAGCAAAAAGGAAGAATAGAACAATCATGGAGATGGCTAGAAGCATGTTGAAGGCCAAACATTTGTCAAATGAATATTGGGCAGAAGCAATAGATGTGCAGTATATATTCTGAATAGAAGTCCAACAAAGAGTGTCAGGGATTGAATTCCATAAGAAGCTTGGAGTGGTAAGAAGCATAGTGTACATCATTTCAGATTTTTTGGTTGTATTGCATATTCTCTTATACCATCTAAATTTAGAAGAAAACTTGATGATAGAGGTGAGAAATGCATTTTTATTGGCTATAGTGAAGAATCAAAGCCTTATAAGTTATATAACCCCATTTCAAAGAAAGTGATTATTAGTAGAGATGTGGAATTTAAGGAAGAAGCATGGGATGGAAGCATTGATCAAACCATCACAATTGGATCACTAATTCCCAAAAATAAAGAAGAATCTGAAGAACAAAATTTTCAAGGTGATCAATCCTCTCCACAAGCAAGAACAATCACTCCAATAAGAACACCTAAGAGCTTAGCACAAGGTGAATCATCTGGTCATGCATGTCATCCTACTCCCAATTCACAAGTAAGTGATGAATCAGATCCAACTCTTGCCACTTTAAGATCAAAACTTAAAGGTAAGAAAATGAGAAACTTGAATGAGATTTATGATCAAGACAAAGACAAGTTAGATTTATGTTCAAATTTTTCCTTTTTCTCTCATGATCCTATGTATTATGAAGAAGCAGTTAATGAGAAACATTGGATAAAAGCAATGGATGAAGAGATGAATGCCATTGAGAGAAACCAAACATGGGATCTAATTAATCTCCCTGAAGGTAAGGATTGCATAGGAGTCAAATGGGTTTATAAGACCAAATTTGATGCAGAAAGAAAGGTTGAAAAACACAAGGCAAGGTAGTAGCAAAAGGTTTTGCACAAGAACATGGAATTTATTATAATGAAATATTTGCTCCAGTTTCTAGACTTGATACTATTAGAATGGTTTTCGTAATAGCTGCACAAATAATTGAAAAGTATATAAAATGGATGTCAAATCAGCTTTCTTGAATGGTTTTCTAGATGAAGAAGTGTATGTGAAACAACCACCAGATTATGAAGTGCATGGACATGAAGAAAAAGTCTACAGATTGAAGAAGGCCCTCTATGGTCTCAAGCAAGCACCAAGAGTATGGTATAGCAGGATTCATTCATACATGACAAACAATGGATTCAATAGAAGCAATAGTGAGCCTACATTGTACACAAAAATCAACAAAGAAGGTTGAATTTTGATTGTGTGTTTGTATGTTGATTATTTGATTTTCATTGAAAATTTGTCTGTAGACACATTTAAATCAGTAATGAAGAAAGAATTTGAGATGACAGATTTGGGATTAATGAAGTATTTTTTGGGCATTGAAGTTGTACAATTTGAGAAGAGAATTTTTATTTGTCAAACTAAATATTCAAAGGATGTGTTAAGGAGGTTTAAGATGTTGAATTGTAAATCAGCACCTACACCAATTGCTACAAGGACCAAAATTAGCAAAGAAGACAAAGGGTCTAATGTTGATTCTACAACATTCAAAAGACTAATTGGTAGTTTGATGTATCTTACAAGTACAAGACCATATATCATGTATGGGGTCAGTTTAATCTCTAGATTCATGGAGTCACCAAAAGACTAACATTGGCAAGTTGGAAACAGGTTATTGAGATATGTTGCAGGAACAATAAAATATGAAATTTTATATTCCACAACTAATGATTTTTGTTTGATTGGTTATACTAATAGTGATTTTGTAGGTAGCATTGATGATAGGGAGAGTACTTCTGGACATGCCTTTCTTTTTGGAACAGGTGTGGTCACATGGGCATAAAAAAAGCAACCTATAGTGACACTTTCATTAGCTGAAGCAAAGTATGTAGCAGCCACATCAGCAGCATGTCAAGCAACTTGGATGAGGAGAGTATTCACAGAGTTATTTCAAGCACAGGAGTCAACACCAATCTTTTGTGACAACATATCAGCAATTGCATTGTCAAAAAATCATGTTTTTCACAAGAGGAGCAAGCACATTGATACAAGATTTTGTTTTATCAGAGAGTTAGTGAATAATGGAGAAATCCATTTGGAGTTCCGCAGATCTGAACACCAATTTGCAGATATATTCACAAAGGCATTAACAAAAGAGAGTTTTGATTATCTAAGACAAAATTTAGGCATTGTAAATGTTGAAGTAATTAGTGATAGAAATTAAGGGGAAGTGTTAGAAACTGGAGTTAATTTCTCCACTCCCTGTTTAGCCTTCCCCATGCACGCAGTTTGCATGATCATCTGTTTAAGTCATAGCTTAGTTTGCATGCACAACTTCAGTTTAACATTAGTCTGTTTCCAGTTTATTGTTTGTTCTTAATTCTATTAATGTAAGCCTTGATTGCAGTTTTTTTGCATGGAGAATGAATAAGCTTCAAAAATCTCTTTTTGATAGCTGTAGCAATCTGAGTCTGCGCCAATATCTTATTTCTGTTATTTTTTATTTTTTCTCTTCTGCAATCCTTCACAAGACAGCTTATTAATATTAGTAACACTTGTTGAGGCACATATCTTCCTCAAATTAAAACATTGTTCCACTCTTCAGTGTCGTCATCTAGGCCTGATTCTTACCATGGCCAACCTGACTGCTGCTGAAATCTTTTACTCAATTCTGTCACCGTGGAGGTTATGTTGTTATTATTAGCAGTATTTTTATTAGGGGAGTCCAGGAGCAGGTCTACCAAGCTCTGCATGCCATGATTATGATCACCATGACCATGCGCTAATTCATCACAGTTAAAATTTCCATCATGGGCGGACTCACTGTTTTCTATTTGGACTCCGGTCATATTAACAGAGGAAGAATCATCATGGGATTTAGCCTTTCCAATGGAATCAGCTGAATTATCTTGACTGTGATATAATCCATCGGGTTGATCAATGCTAAGATGATCAGGACTGCAACCACAGCACAAGGATGAAAGTGGGGTTAATCTTAACTCGAGACTTGTATCAGTCCATGAAAAGGCATGCTCCTGATCATGATCTACTTCGGGCGGGTTCCTACCATTGTCATTGTTATTAGTAATGGCATCCTTCCTGAAGGCCTTGCCTGCTTGTGAATTCCATAGATTCAAGAAATTATCAGTGGATGCCTTGGCATTGGCGTCTGCATTATCATTTCCCATCAACTTAGGAAAAGAAGATGAAGATGACAGAGTTGAGTCTCTGGAGATCCTTGCTTCAGCTTCAAGCCTTGCATTTTCCCACTGTGACATGTGCCTCGTCAGTGCTGAGGACTGAGATCCCTGTGACCCTTTTGCAATGTTAGCCTCACATTTGGGTGCATGGGTGGATGGATCCAATCCCAATCGTAACAGCTTTTTCTTCAGATGGGTGTTCCAGAAATTCTTGATCTCATTGTCAGTTCTCCCTGGCAGTTGGGGTGCTATAGTAGACCACCTGTAGAGTTGGAACTTATTAAAACAAGAGTGCAATTGTTCCACTAAAAGACAAAAAGCAGCTTTTACAATGGGGCTTTCATCAGATAAACTGGCAACACCTTTTCAATGCAATACAATACAATAATGGAACCCCAACAATAATGTTAAACCTCGAAACCCCAAAAACATTAAAAAAATAGAAACCCTAAAGTTGGGAATTTGAATGCCTTGATATTTAAAACCTCAAAAACCTTTAAACTTGAAAACTGAAATCTAGCGATCCCAAAATAGAGAACCTTAAAATTAAAAATTTAGATCCAAAAAATTAAAAAATAAAATAAAAGTAGATTGATATAAAAAATTTCTAAAATCTAAAATTATGAAACTTAAAATACAAAACCCTTAAACTTTGAAACTGAAAAATATATAACCTAAAAATATGGAACTCAAAAAACACTTAAATTGAGAAAACAAAACTCAAAATTATCTAAACTAGAAATCAAATTTTAAAAGTTCTACACATGAAGACCCCAAAACTAAAAACTAAAATTTTAAAAAAAATAAAAATCCTAAATTTGAAAATCTTAAGAATACAAATAATAAAGTGATATAAAATGTCAATGAAATTTGAAATCTAAATCCCAAACCCTGATAACAAAACTTGAAACTTAAATACCTTGAAAGTTGAAAGTCGTAAAACCTAAATGCTCCCAAACTAAAAACTTGAAAACTAAATTTTAATATTCTTAACTTGAATACCCTCAAAATCTTAAATCATAAACATGAATACCTTGAAAATATAACAACTTGAAACTCAAAACCTAAAAATCCAAAAAATCTTAAGCCCTATAATTGTGAACCTATAAATATTGAACGCATATAAAAATCAAATTGATATAAAATATCATATAAAAACAAAACTTGAAATACGAAACTAAAACCTTAAAATTTGAGTCCTGAAATCCCCAAACTAAAAAACCTTAAATAACAATAAACTCAAAGATTATAGAACATAATATGAGTGGTGTCTGTCAACTTAAAAACTTGGGCCCCCAACTCACCAACCAATAAAAAATGATATGTATTTCACCTAATGTATCTTATTTATATCTACATCTAAATTTATTTATATGTAATGTAATTAAATTTAAGTGATATCGTGAGTGAATTCTCTCTCTCTCTCTCTCTCTCTCTCTCTCTCTCTCTCTCTCTCTCTCTCTCTCTCTCTCTCTCTCTCTCTCTCTCTCTCTCTCTCTCTCTCACACACACACACACACACACACACACACACACACATATAATTTTTTTCAAAAATATAAAAAATAGATTGATATGAAATATACTAGAAAATATAGAATTGAAATCTAAAACCTCAAAAATCTTGAAATACGAAATCTAAAAACACCAAACCTTAAAACTCAAAAAACATGAAAAAAAATAAAATCCTTAAAGCTTAGAACTTAAATGCCCTGACTCTAAAAACTCCAAATACCTTAAAACCTATATTTTGAAACCTAATAATCCTAAACATTTGAGAACGTTAAACTTAAAAATTTAGAAGCTGAAACAATGAAAACAAGAAAAGTAAATTCACATAAAACTCCCCTACCTTGAAACCATGAAACTTAAAATCCCCAAACCTCAAAAACATATAACCAAAAATCCTACAACTCGAAAACACTAAATCTTAGAAAAGAAAACTTGAAATTATCTAAGCTACAAGCCAAACATTGAAAGCTCCAAGCTTGAAGACCCTAAAACAAAAACCCAAAAGCTAAAAAATTGAAAACCCTGAAGTCAAAAATCTAATGAACACAAACAATAAATTGATATAAAACACCACTAAAACCTAAAATCTAACTTCCAAATTAAAAAGGAAGAAATAAATGAATGAGAAAAAAAAAAAAAAAAAAAAACCTTAAAAGACACGAATATTAAAAGTCATAAAACATAAAAATCCCCAACACTAAAAAATAAGTGTCTATCCTACACATAAGTGTTCAGGAAGCAAGAAAATAGGTAGAGGTGCAAAACTTATAGGGTTATAAGATAAGTAAATTTTAAGAATTATGGGAAGGATAGAAGGCCTAGGTCATCATAATAAGATTGGTCAGACTAAGAGATAGGTGAAAGGGTATAAGATAAAATAGATGTGGCATTCTTGGAAGCAAAAAAGGTGTAGAACTAAGAGGGACAACCAAAGTCTGAGTTTTCTAAGTTTACAAGACTAAGGTGCTATATAATCCATAAATATTGTCTACACATACCTAGAAAGTATTGCATTAATCCCAAATATTTCATTTCAAATTCATCTATCATAAAAATAATGAATTCATCCTTCATCTGAGAACTATTGCCTATATAATAACAAATCATCAACATATAAAATTATAAGAAGAATACCATTGCCTTATTTCTTGTGGTAAAAATTAGGCTCACTCCTGCTTCTCTTGAAGCCATTGTTTTGAAAATAACCATCAATTCAGACATTCTATGCTCTTGGTGATTGTGTGAGGCCATACAAAGCCTTCTTCAACTTATATACTTAGTTTTCTTTACCATGTAATAAAACACGTTGTGGTGGTTGTACATAGACCTTATCTTCTAAGTACCCATTCAAGAAGGCACTTTTCACATCCATGTGATGTATGCTCTATTCATTTTGTGCTTCTAGTAAAATCACCATTCCAATGATCTCTTATCTTTCCACTAGTGCAAATTTGTTTTCATAATCTATGTCTAATGATGAGATTGTTTCACAACATTTTTTCACTAATGATAATGTCTATGTGTTCACCTCTACATTCCTTCATTGTCAACCATAGACCAAGAGAGTTGAAATGGAACATTAGCACTTAAAATATTTACTCAATGACTTGGAGAGTGCTCCTTATACCATGAGCATGGTTCTTCCCAACATCCCCTTATAGGATTCTTATCCACTAGCACCAAGGTGGTTACAGAGCTGATCACATAGTCATTTTTCCACCCTTACGTCCTTAAGGGAGAGGTAAGAGTCTACAACTGCATGGCAATTTTATTATAGGGTTGTTGTATTGGACCTTCCCTATTCACGATGTCATGGATATTGTCATGCTTGTTCCTCTACGAAATGGATGGGGAGTGTTTGTGTAAATTTAAAAAATAGGATGGTTTGGTGGTGTTAAATCTGCTATCAGGAGGTCCCTCTTCTTGTGTAAGCATCTCTCTCAAGAATGATCTTGAACGTTCTTCATTTGGTGTTGTTACTCGTGCTTAATATTTACCGATATTAACACAATATATTTTGATACATAATATTCAATACTATTTTTTTCGTACAATCATTTATTTTAAAATGTAAATATTAACCGACTAATCTATTATTGTAAACCATCTTACATTTCTATTTCAATAAATATAATAATATATTTCTAATTTATTTTTACTTTTTAAAATTCTATTAATAATTATAAATTATAAACACCATTATAAAATAAATTTTATACTAATTTTTTTAAATTATGAAAACCAATATGTAGATGTTTATAACCATAATCTCTATTTAGAAATTTAAAATTAAAATTATATATCGTAAGAATAATCAATACATGAACCTACTCAACCTACTTTCGAAGAACTTTCTAAAACGAACATTTAAAAAAAAATTAATGTACAATATACCCTCCCACATGCATAATTTTTTTAATCTAGAGGATTATTTAATTAACTAGAAGACATTTTAAGAGGGGGAAAGAAATTAAAAAAAGAAATATTCACGTGTTCCATTCCACGTGAGTCTCTTTGGCAGATCAATATAAAGTATTCGTCAAATGTTAATAGATGTATGCGTGGTTGTAAAAGCGAGTATTTATTTATAATTGTACGACCTCTATCCCTCAACTTAAAACCATGGGCCCCAACTTACCAGTAAATTAAAAAATAATATTATATATTTATTTATTATTATAAATATGTTGTGAATGGTATCTAGAATAGATTTATTTACATTTTATATGAGTATATAATGTTTATATATATAAAGTGTATATTTTATATATTGTTATCAATGGTTGTTTCGATGGTACAAAGAATATTGGGAAGGATTTGTCTTTATACTAATTAAGTATTTATTAGTGTGAAGTAAGTGAGGAATAATAAGTAAAAATAAATATTTTGAAAATGTTTTTTTTTAATGTTTATTGAAAAAACTTAAATTTATTATAAATGATGTGGAAGAAGTATTACATTGATTTTTACTTCCTCTACTTTTCTCATACATACATACATACATACATACATGTGTGTGTGTGCACGTGTGTGTGTGTGTGTGTGTGTGTGTGTGTGTGTGAGTGTGATCCTTCATTCTTGCATAATGGTCAAATCAAAATGAAGGGTTATACAGATCAAACGATGTGATATTTTTTAGCATTGGTACTAAATATTTGATCTATGGTGAGCAAGCATGGATTGTCAAGATTGGAACAAAGTATTCCATCATGGATTATGTTATTGTTATGTGGATTCCATGTTATCATGTAGCGATCAAATTATAGCCTAGTATAATCTACTTGAAAAGGGTCTCCCCAATTCAATGCATCCATGTTGGGTGCATTTAATAGGATTTTTAAAATTAGTTAGACCAATGAAATATAGTTTCAATACCAATACTTCTACCAATAATACTTGCTATGGAGATGCTTATGTATGATTTCTTTAGGGTGTATTGCAAATCTTTTATCCATATATGAATATACAAGATGTGAATTTACAATAAGGTTTTGGTTTCTCCAATGACTATCATTGCTTTGGAGAGTTGGAGGGGTCCTTGACATGAAATTATGTAGATCTTGCCACTTGATGTCTGCTATGCTCAATGTGAAGAATAGTGTTGGGGATCCAAATTGTGTGATCACATTTTTTAGTTCATTTATGCACTTGGACCAAAATGAACATGTACCTCTAAGTATTGATTTAAAATGCATTAGTTGACCTGTAATAGTAGCATCAAGTAATTGTGTTAGATGCTTCCGTATGTTTGAAATTGTGAATGGAAAATTGTTCTCATTGTTCTTTTTGAAAATAACATTGATGTTCCTTGACTTTGATGGCACATTATTAGGTATAAAAAGAAGTAGTGAAAGCATGGATGGCTTCCAAATCGGTTATCTTGGTACCAGAGTAAGTGCATAACATATGCAATTGGACTTCCTACTATGGGGTTATTGATATATGGAAAATCATCTTAGGAAAAGAGAAGGAAATGCCATAGAAAACAAGTCCTCTTTGATATATTCATTGATATGTGAGCTACTAACATTTGGCCAATTCATTACATATGGTAAATTACTATCAATATTGTTTATGTAATATCTTATTTGGTCTACCTCTCTTTACATTTGGAAGAGATGCTACAAAAGATGATGTTTGATAATCACGTAGATTTGTAGGTACATTTGTGTCTCCATTGAAATTTATAATGTTAATTTGTATGTCTCCCATGTCTAGAGTAATATAGTGAAGGGCATATGAGATATTGGTAGGTTTAGATGGGAGTTGACAACTACTTGATGGTCAATTTGAACATCTCTATAATAAGTGTTATTTCCCATTTTGTATTGTAGTACCTACATGCCACATACAGTTCAACTTACATACCAATCATATGGTTTGTTTTCTAAGTCAATTCTTATTATCACCAAAATGTTAATATTTTCAATTCGACATGGCAACTACTTAACAATAGAATATATATATATATATATATATATATATATATATATATATATATATATATATATATATATATATATATATATATATATATATATATATATATATAAGATAATTTAATGTGACTATTGTGTTTGTATTATCCACCATGTGCATGGGTTACTTGTAATATTTGATTAACTCATGCGATGAGCATTTCCTCAACTTGAGGGAGGTTATACAGGACAACATACATACCAATCATATGGTTTGTTTTCTAAGTCAATTCTTATTATCACCAAAATGTCAATATGAAAAAACAATTATTGTTTCTTTCTGTAATGCATCATATATATATATATATATATATATATATATATATATATATATAGAGAGAGAGAGAGAAAAGATAATTTAATGTGACTATTGTGTTTGTATTATCCACCATGTGCATGGGTTACTTGTAATATTTGATTAACTCATGCGATGAGCATTTCCTCAACTTGAGGGAGGTTAGATAAAGCAAAAAAACAATTATTGTTTCTTTTTGTATGCATCAACATGTATCTTCACTATGGAAAATCCTCAATCCCTGGATAAAGCTCCTCGCAAATGAAACATGCATGTATTGAAAAAAGACAATCTATCAGTTCACAAGATTTTTTGTGAAGTTGTTCAATAGAAAGATCACAGAGTGAGGGGTCAATAGTTTTTATTGTGCATGGTAATTAAGTCAATGGTGTGCATTTATTTGATCATTATGTATTGCTTAACTTGAACTAGTTCTTTTATTTTCTTGTTCATTCTCCATAGATGTTTGCGATGATCACAAAGGAAAATTTAAACACTAATTTATTGCAAATTCTATTTAGAGTCTAATACTTTGGATATGAAAATAATATATTATGTAAATAAATAAGTAGTTGAAAGAGAGGAATAAAATTACAATTACATAATGAGTGTAAAATCTAAGTGTATGTAAGAAATATATGAGAATTATGTTATTTATATGCATAGAAACATGATGAATTTGTGGGTAAAGGTGAACAACATTGTGGGTGTCAATGTGAATGTAAAAGTAATATTGGAAGCATAATTTTTTAAAACATTTTATGAAAATATAATATAGTAAAAGCAACTATGTTCTCTATAAAATATATGTATATAAATATGCAACATGAAACAAAAATACGAGTATAATTAAAATCAAATTATATTCTGCAACCGTGAAAAGTAGGCATCATGATTATATGATTGTGGATTTTCCACTATCTTATTATTCTTCCTATTGATATTAATTTACTCTGTACCTGATTTGAACTCATGTTAGATTTAAAAATTATTCTTTATTTATACTATACATAATTTAAAAATCACTTTAGTAAGAATGAAGGAAGATGTTTTGAGGTTTTTTTTGGGATAAAACTTTATCGCTATTATTGAAAATGGGTATTTTGATGGAATTTTTTTTTGGTAAGTTTTATGAGCATAGGATGAAAACATAGACTTCAACCCATTGTGTTTAGCATAGGAAGATGAATAGGAGGGTATTTGAAAATGTGCAATTGTGAAGACATGGTATAACATATGTTTTTTGTAAAAAAAAAAATAATATTGCTTGGAACTATGTTAACCTAGTTCGTGAGTTAAATTTTCTAGTTATATGAAAACACAAAGTCATGCATAAATCTATAATATGAATTAAATTTTATGACTAACTTGTTATGAAAACACAATGAACTTTAGATTGATGTAGATCCAACTTCGACATCATAGTGCATAACAAATTAAATATCACAAGAATTGTACAAAATTTATAGTGCATGTATAGATGTAGGTGGTTTGAGGAGGGTTAAATAGCGTTTAAATCTTGTGCTCTATCTACGAGTTATAAACATTGGTGGATATTAAAATTTTATATTAATCCCATATTTTTTTGATATGCCTTGTGCTTGGTTGATATTTATGATTGATTTGGGAATGGTATCGTGGTTCAAAACTTTCCTTGAAGAGACATTCTACAATGGAAAGATCTTAACAACAACAAATTCTCTTGATCCAGGTTATATGCATAAGACTACAACGAGATAACATGTCTAAGTTATTGGTGAACACAGTCTAATGGAATTTTTAGGTGAAGTGTCCTGTGATGTGGGATTCCTCTACATTCAAATCAGATATGGTTGGAAGCTTCTAGATTGATTGCATCCTTAAGCAACTCTATTAACTCCATTGTGCACACCTTTGTGAAGGGTAGGGGATGTAAATGTTTTTGCTATCAATAGTCAAATGCTAGGGGATGTGAATGGTGTCAAATGCTAGGGGATGTGAATGGTGTTACTGTTAGCAATCATCAATAAGCAAATAATGTCTTATAGATTTGAGATCCCATGGGTACACATGTAAGAAATGAGAAGGTTCTCTTATGATGATTGTCCTATGTTAATCATATGCATGAAGTAAATTTGAATGCATGTATTAAATACAAAATCAAAGTGAAATCTTTAGTTGTCTACTTAAATGATGTCAATGATCATAATTTTTAAGAGAGGTAAGATTATTGATTTACACACTTCCATTTTATAAAACCCTACCTTACCGAATAACCAATTACATTTCTTCTAGGATTAATGGAAATGAACTTCGAATGAGGTACAAATATTGTTTTACAGTCTTTCACTTAAAAAAAAACCTGCTTTATGAAAACATAAAATTACATCCCTTCCAACATAATTTACACTCTTCATTATGGTAGTTGCAGCCTACATAGAGGAAGCTATAACAATGTAGGTGGGGCCTAATTTGAGATACATCATAGTGGCATAACACTTGAAGAGAATATGAAAAAACTAGATGGAAATATAACCTAAGTTCAATAGACTACCCCAAATTGGCAGTATTTGTAGTCTTGGCAGCAATTTTACCTCTCATCCAATCACTAAATAAAGACAAATGAGCACTAGTATTACGAATACAATGGTTTATATTAAGTATTATTGAGAATGATTATGGAAAAACCTTGGAAATATTTATATCCATATCTATTTGCATATGGAAACCTAAATTGGTCGATTAGATTATATAAGAGATATCTTTCATTTAGGAAGCATTTTACAATTTTCATCTAATTGGTTTTAGGATTGTCTAATTAAGTCTAGACTTGTTATAATTGACATGTGGTTCCTTCTCTATATTTTAAGATGAGCCATTAGATATTTGGCATCTATTTTTCATTGAAATGACCCTTATTTCAATCATGTATTTGGTAAATGCAACAATTTGATGGTCGTACGCAAACCATACCAAACATAGAACTGGTGAAATATTTCAAGGTGATATGGGTGATGATGGTGAGGGGCAATGACATGGTATTTTAGATGATAGACTCAAAGAACATTAGGCAGAGACACATTCAAAGTTCAATAACAAGTCACATATGTCAAGCATGGATAGACATAACCTACAAGATAAATTATGCAACCTTAATGTTTTGTCCCTACATCAGTGGCATTACATCATTGATTCTAGCCACACATTAGAGTTAGACCTTTGTGACAGTCAAATCAAATCTCATGATATCCTCATCCACCCTTGACAATAGAAAATGTCCAAAGAAATACGTTGCCACCTTACATACCACATCATGCACAAAAGGTGTGTGGGGTTATTGTTGATGGGTTTCAAGTGAGGTATGAGTGCTGACTTACAACTCTGAGATGTCAATGTCTTGTACCCACTTTAGTAGCATTACATCATTGATTTGAGCCACATATCAGATGTGGAACTCTATCACAGTCAAATCAACTCTCATGATATCCTCATCCATTTTTGACAATAGAAAATGTCCAAAGGAATATATTTCCACTTTGCATATCATATCATGCACAAAAGATACGTGAGATTAGTGTTGATGGGTTTCAAATGAGATACGACTGTTGATTTACAATCTTTCAATTTATAGAACTCTACTTTTCCAATACAAAAAATTATATTCCTTTTAATGTAATATGCACTTTTTAGACAAGTAATTGTTAAATATAACATATCACATAAAAAATTAATAATAATTTATTATTATATTAAATATAATATGAAAATATATAATATTTTATATTTTTTATATATTACAATATTATAATACATTAAATATAATATAATAATATTTTATATTGTTAAATATAACCTATTGTTATGTACAATATCATAATTGCATAAAAGCAAATTGCTCTGCATGTAGATGTAGTTCAAATGATGGATCCTTTAAGCTGGGCATAATAGCTTGTTGACACGTCATTAAAAATATGACTGGCGTGACAAGTAGCTTCCATGAAAATCGCGTTGTCATACTTGTTTTCAGAGTTTGTATAGAGGGACTTCATTACTGTTGCAAATAGAGGAGGAATTCATTCTGAAAATCCCTGTTTCTCATCCTTCAAGGTATCTGAATCTATGAAGGCTGTATTCCAATAATGTATTTATATCTTTTATATCTTTCATCGGGATTTATGTATATATTTTTCCCTCGTTATAATTTTTTTTTTTTTTTTTTTCCAAAATTTTAGATACAATGAAAGTAAAGATTCGAAACAGTTTCGTATGATTATATTCACTTTAATCAATTTTAATATGTGATAGAAATTTGTTTCTTATATTACTGTTAAAAATACTAGTTATATATATATATATATTAATATTATGAAATTGAGGAGGAAGGGTAAGTTTCTAAAATAGTGAAAAAACATACCCATACAAAATCAAATTTCAGCGCTGGAATGAGATTTTTCAATGGAAAGACTCTTAAGGGACTTCGATTTGTGCAAATTTACAAAAAAATTGAAGTTGATCTTGAGCTCAAAAACACTTGAGAGCAATGAATATACCAAGAAATTAATTATATTGATAAAATGGTTGCACAATATTTCACGGTGTTTGAAAAATGGAAACTAAGTTCACATATTATTAATAAAACTTATCTCTCTCAAATTAAAACATTGTTCCAGTCATCCGTGTCGTCATCGAGGCCTAATTCTTGCCATGGCCAAGCTGACTGCTGCTGAAATCTTGGACTCAGTTCTGTCATCATGTTGTTATTATTAGCAGTATTGTTATTAGGGGAGTCTAGGAGCAGGTCTACCAAGCTCTGCATGTCATGATTATGATCATCATGACCATCATGAGATTTAGAGTTAGAGTTTCCATCATGGGTGGACTTACTGTTTTCTGTTTGGACTCCGGTCATATCAGCAGAGTAAGAATCATGGGATTTAGACTTTCCAATGGAATCAATTGAATTATCTTGACTGTGATATAATCCATTGGGGTGATCATTTCTAAGATGATCAGAACTGCAACCACAGCACAAGGCTGAAAGTGGGGTTAATGATCTTAACTCGAGACTTGTGTCATTCCATGAAAAGGCATGCTCCTGAGCATGATCTTCTCCATGTTGGATCTCACCATTGTTATTGTTATTGTCAGAGTTATTAGTAATGGCCTCCTTCCTGAAGGCCTTGCCTGCTTCTGAATTCCATAACTTCAAGAAAATATCAGTGGGTGCCTTGGCATTGGCGTCTGCATTATCATTTCCCATCAACTTAGGAAAAGAAGATGAAGATGACAGAGTTGAGTCTCTGGAGAGCCTAGCTTCAGCTTCAAGCCTTGCATTTTCCCACTGTGACATGTGCCTCGTCAGTGCTGAGGACTGAGATCCCAGCTGTGACCCTTTTGCAATGTTAGCCTCAGATTTGGGTGCATGGGTGGATGGATCTAATCCCAATCGTAACAGCTTTTTCTTCAGATGGGTGTTCCAGAAATTCTTGATCTCATTGTCAGTTCTCCCTGGCAGTTGGGAAGCTATAGAAGACCACCTCTAGAGTTGTAACTTATTAAAACAAGAGTGCAATTGTTCCACTAAAAGACAAAAAGTTGCTTTTACAACGGGGCTTTCATCAGATAAACTGGGAACACCTTTTCAATGCAATAAAATACAATAATGGCTACCCAATAGCCAATCAATCTTTCAGGGATATACTTATACCTGTTGCCTAGAATTGCATGCAGCTGAATAATACTTCTTTCTTCTTCTCGGGCAAATGGGCCTCGCTTAATATCTGGTCTGAGATAATTAGTCCAACGCAGGCGGCAACTCTTCCCACACCTCAAAAGCCCTGTCCACATTCATATTGTATGAATCAGCCAATTATTTCCTCTTCCTTTGCAGAATTAAAGAATCGTTTAATTATATAAATTATATATCATTTCCTACGTACAGAAAAACTTATTTAAAAAAACGCATCTGTTCTACATGTAAAACATTGTATAGAAATGAAGTCAATGCAGTACATATATATACTCTACCGACCAGTTTGCTTTGGAAGAGCACGCCAGCTTCCACACCCATTTTTCTTAATATGCTCCACAAGAATCGTATCTTCATCAGAGGACCAGGGCCCTTTTTTCAGGCCCAAATTATCACAGCAAGGGGCTCTACCCATTATTATTTTCTTGCTGTTTTCCCCTACTACAGCAGCAAAATAAGTAGGTAGCCGAGTAAAACAGGATTTCAGCCGCAGAAAGGCATTTACAATTCTCTTCAAGTTTGGCATTCCTTTTATGCAGCCAGAAAGACTATGGGCTCCACACGAAGAATAATCAATCAGCTAGCGCTGGACGTCACCACAGAATACGAAGAATTTACACAAACATTTGGCGTTTTAACGATCCGATGCTGGCATTAGCAGATTAATATAAGTATTTATGGTTGTCCAACTGAGTATTTATATATAGTTGTACAATAAAGTATGAGTGGTGTTTATCGGCTTAAAAACATGTCTCTTTTAAAGTACGAGTGGGTTAGGAGTGGTGTTTAACGCTGAGGTTATGTCGGGTTCAGTCTTTTATGATATTTAATATCTTTTAAGTTCCAAGTAATTGTTATCTTTTCATTTAAAAAAAAAAAAAAAAAAAAATGGGTCCCCAACTCATCAATCAATTAAAAATAATATTGTATTTCACCAATCTTATTTATATCCATATTTGGATTCAGTCTCTTATGATATTTAATATTTTTTAAGTTCCAGGGAATTGGTTATCTTTTAATTTAAAAAAAGAAAAAAAATGGGTCCCAACTCACCAACCAATTAAAAATAATATTGTATTTCACCTATCTTATTTATATCTATATTCATATATCTACTTTATTTGTAATATGATAAATCTGAGTATTCACTTAAAAGATTATTAAATGATCATTTTATTTAGTCCATAAATTGGGGACATATGTAATATAAATATTTTAAAGTGATATTGGGAATAATTACTTTGAATTTATTTATATTATATATAAAATTAATATACATCAAATGAATTATATGCATGATATTACTAGTAATAATATTTTAAGGTTAATGATACCTTAATTTCAAAGAAAATGAATTTAAAATTTTAAAAATTTAAAAAGTTTAAATTAAAAAATTTCAAAAATACAAAAACTATATTGATATGAAATATACTTGAAAATTTAAACTTAAAATTTAAAACTTCGAAAATATTGAAATATAAAATAAAAAAACACCAAACCTAGAAATCCAAAAAATCAGAAAAGAACAAAATATCTAAAGCTTAAAGTAAGAAAACAAGAAAAGTATATTTATATAAAACTCCCCTAACTTGAAACCATGAAACTTAAAATCCCTAAACGTTGAACCTTGAGCACTAAAAATCTATAACCAAAAAACCTATAAGTTGAAAACACTAAAATTACGAAAATAAAATTTAAAATTATCTAATTTAGAAACCAAACCTTGAAAGCTCCAAACTTGAAGACCTCAAAACTAAAAACCTAAATATTAAAAAACTGAAAATCCTAACTTGAAAATACTATCAACAAAAATAATAAGTTGCAGGGACACCTCCCGGTCAAGAAAAACAAAAAAAAATCCTAAAATATTAAAGTCAAAATATAAAATTTCAAAGACATGAATATTGAAAGTAATAAAACTTAAAAACTCCAACACTCAAAAAAATTGAAGACATAAAAATTTGAAACTTGAAATATGAAATCCTTAAACCTAAATACACTTAAAAATTTTAAAACCCAAAATCTAAATCGTAAACTTATAGATTCTCATTTTTTCTACTCAGCTAGGTTTTCCTCCATGCATGTCATAGAGTTAGCCCTTGATTTTCTATCTATCCAGCTTGTCTGCATACCACTGCACTTGTTAGGTTGCCTGTGGGACTAGCATTTATTGCCTTTTAGGATTTCTCACTTTCAGGCAAGGCCAACGTATTTAATGACTTCTCCTAATTTTATCCCAACTGATTCAACTATGGAGAAGAATGGCAAAGTGTCGAACAATGACTCCCTACAAGTGCCCAAGAAAGTTTGTACCAAAGGTCCACCACAAGGTAACTCTTTGAAACATGATATTATTTTACCCATTCTAGAATTTAACTCTGCTTGTCAATGGCTAGAACAATTTTATTTGATAGGATATTTTGTGGGTCAAATTCCCTCTAAAAGTATGCATAGATCCTAGATTCAAGCCCACTAGGTTACTCATGGCATAAAGCTTGAGAACATCCAAACTATGAACAATGAATTTTTCCTATTTCATTTTGTCGATCCTTCCCATGCAGGGGTTATCCTCCTTAAGTCAGCCACATGGTATGTTCAAAACTTTCTCATGGTTATCTCCCCCTAGACATGGAACTTTGTAGTCTTTGAGCACACCGCTCTCAAGGTCTCGATTTGGGTAGAATTTCTAGGTTTTCCACTCCCATGTTGGCATTTTATTCACCAAATTACTTCATCCATATGTCGGGTTATTTTCCATGAGCAAAGCAAGTCCTACTCTGCTAGGTCATAGAAGCGGGTTTGTGTAGTGGTAGACTTTTCTCGAGACCTTAAAGAGTTTGTGGAGATCCAATTTGGGGATATGAGACACTCCTAGTGGGTTTTTTATATCAATTTTCCTAATAATAGATTTCGATACCAAGCCACTGACCATCAAATTCAGGACCGTCCCCTTCTGCTAGCCCATAACAATGTGCTCAATCACTCATCCTCTCCTCCTAAGCCCTCTCTTGAAGTTGGAAAGAAACTAGCCAAGGACAAATAGACTACAATAGGGAAGAAGAAAAAGCATATTAAAACTGTGAGCTCAAATGCAAGAAATCATAAAGAATTCATGTTGCTGACAAGTAATGGCCCATAAGAACAAGGCTCCTACTGAGAAAGAGCCTTCTGAGATCGAAGATCTGAAAGTGATAGAGAAATCTAGGGTCTACAACACCCCTCTTACAACTAATGTTTTATCTCATGGTACTGGGGCTTCTTTTCCTAGTTCTTCTAAATTTTCAGACCCACAACCAACCTCTCTGCCACTTCTTGCTTGACAAGATTTACTCAAATGCTCTCATAACCCTCTTAGGAGGTGCAAAGAGTCAGAGGAAGGGAAGTATCAGGTTAAATATGTTATGAGGAAAAAAGCATAATTAAATGATTTCTTAAATGTGAATAGTGGGAAATTTTTGTAGAATTGTTATGATGCCTTAGAAGGCCTAGACTCTGAAGATATGTGATGTAGGAGCATCAAATTAGGAAACATCAATTTTATGTTTTGTCAATTAAAGTCAAAGATGGTCAATCTTAGAATGAAAATGTGTATGAAGAGACCTTTTAAGGTCCATCTATGTCTTTAAGGTCATTTGAAGTCCATTTGAGTCCAAGACATGAATTTGGTGTGTGTTTGGAGTTTTCCCTCCAAAACTATGAATTTGATAACTCAAATATTTGAAAAGAGTCTAGAAGAGCATGAGCAAGGTTTGTAGTGGTTAGGTAAGGGAACATTGGTGTAAAGGTTCAAGAAGCCTTTGTAAAGGGTGTTAAAAGGCACATAAGCCTAAGATATTAATTTATAAGTCAAATTCTAATAATATTGACATAAACCTCACATTGATTTAGTTATGCTAAGGAGGTTGGATGTAACCAACATGAAACCTACATTTAAATGGAAAGAAAATTCATTGTAGTTAGATGGATAGCATAGAGAGTAGGAGAGAGAGGTTGTAAAAGCTCCACAAAGGAGAAACGAGGAGCATGAGGATAAGTTGATACACGTTTCAAAGAAGATAGCCAAGTCCTTTTATGGACTACATTTTATATTCAAGAATGACACAATTGAATGAAGAAAGTAATGATTACATATGTGTATGTGTTGGAATGGTATTTGGTCTCTTATACATAAGCAACATCTCTGAAAGGCCCTTGAGGCCATAACCCTATTATTACTTGTGTTAAGTTGAAGGTAGGAATACTAACTATTATCAAGATCCTTGTTCTAATGATAAGCTTTGTAGGTCACATTTTATTTGAGAAAATAATTATTCATATGATCATAATGAGGAACATATAACATCACTTTGTATGCTCATTCAGTCTGGGACACAATACCCTATTTTCACAAGGTTGAGCCTTTGTATTGTCTTGTGTCAAGAAAGGAAGAGTTTTGTTTGAGACCAAGTGGTTGATTATTGGTTTTGTAGGATGTGAGCGAGGAGAAAGATTTATAATATTGGAGAGAGTCTATAAAAAATAATAATGTTTATAAATGGTTCAAAATTTTTATTAACCCTGCAGATACCTTGAAACCCCTATTTTTATAGTCAAGAAACCTTGTGGTATGATCAAGTGCCAAGGAGCTAAGATGGACAAATAAATAAGTGAGTGAAAATGGATGGTTTGATATGAATTTATATTTTCAAAGAGAGGTAAGTATCAAAAACAAACTTCTAATGCAATCTAGTAACTTGTTGGCATACATAGTCCCTTGAAAGGTTGCATAGTCCTATGTTAGGACTCATGACTTGAGTTTTATGTGAAAAATAGGTCTGACATGATAGAGAAAATGATCATTGATCATTAGGAAGGTAATATAGTATTCCTATAGACTTATTAAAGTTCCTAACACCTGGTAAAGTGACCTCGAACTAATCATGTGGTAATTGGTAACCAATTTTACCTTACAAAATCAATTGTGTTGCCAAGAATTTTATACTTGGAGTCTTTCAAAGCAAATGAAGGCCAACTATGATTAGTAACCTATTGGAAAAGTTTAAAGGAGTTAACACATACTTGAGGGAGGTATTTTTTCCTTTTGAAATACTAAAAAACTCAAGATATTGAATCTTGTAGGCTCTTAGGCATGTACAATGGGTGAGAAGCCCTAGATTAGGGTTTTGTGGATTAAGAGATTTTCCAGCATCCAAAATGAATGGAATTTCATATTATAGTGTTTTATGATCCCCTATATAATATTTTATTATTTTGGGATTATTTCCAAGTCCATACGGTATAAAATCACCACTGTATGCATAGACTAGGGCTAATAGGCCTAATTTGGGAGGACATTATCAAAGGAAGTATGGGCTAAATGTGTATTTAGGATTTTAAACTTGAAAAAAAACTCAAAGGAGATAGAGGGTGGATATAATTATATTAATATATTTAAAGTTGAGCCTATTTTTATCAAACCAAGGATAAATGTCTAAAAAAAGGCTACTAGCCTAGAGAAGTCATAGCAAACATGTTGTGGACAAGAGTGTTGAAGGGTGATTTAGTAATTGAAAGGAGTTAAAATAGTTATTATCATATAATACAGTCCATGTATTTATAATGTATTATTGAAACATCTATTAAGATTTGGTCTTTGAGACCTAAGAGACTTGTTTAGTGATAAGCTAGTGAAGGTGTAAGAGGATGTTTGTGAAGAAATGAATGTAATAATGTAGTGAATTAATGTGATAATCATGTGAAAGGTATAATAAAATCTAAAGTGACTCTAATAGGAAAATAAAAATGAACTAATCAAGGATACCATCAATAATAGTGAATAGAGAGAGGAAAACTAGATTTGGCAAAGTGGTTTCAAGACAAGCCCTAGCATGTGATTATGATAAACAAATTTTGGACCTAGATAATGATGTTTTAGGAGAATTTTTTCCTTACCTTTGCATAAATATGTCTCTCGACACCCATTAATTTATGAGTTTATTTTCATGGAATGTTTGGGGTCTTATAGACCCAAAACACAAGTTTATTATGCATGATTTCTGAAGGAAGTTTCTCGAGATGGACATTCTTTGTCTGCAATAAATGAAAGTGGTAAATTTTTCATTGATGAATTTTAGTAACTCTATCTCATATGATAGTAATATTTTGAATAGTAATCATTAGTTTGGACATGGTGGTGTGATCATGTTTATTTCTCCAAGGTGGTGGCCACACTTAGTGCAATCTTGTAGGGACCCCACCAATTGGTTAGTTTGGGGCCCTTTTTAACAATTAAAATCCATTCCTTTATATTTATTAATAATTAAAATTCTAATTATTCCATTGAATGTACTCATTTATGGTCATGGATTGTATATCTCCCCTTTGCTCATTGGGCCATTTATAGTGACTTTAATATGGTGGCATCTCCCAAAGACAAAGTGGTCCATGTACCAATGCATTAGGCATTTGGTAAAAGGGAAGTGTGTTATTATTTATGGAATAAATAGAGATTTTATGACCCAAATTTAATCCATCATCTTGCAAATGGAGTGTGTTACACTAGAGCCATCTTAGGGAAGGACCTACTCAGATCCTAAAGCCCCTAAATAGAGCCATGATGTATACCCATTCATACTTTTCCTTTGATAATGGTTTTTCTCCTCTGGTGCATAGATATTATAGATTTTGGGCTTTTTGGTAACTCCCCCATTTGATTTAGAGTGACATAGAAGTTCATGAAACCCAAGTTTCATAGAAGCCAATTCTTTCTCAATACCTCCCTGCTTAAGCATGGGCCCACTGTTGCACATATGAATAGAGTTTAGAATCTATATCCTTTTTTTGACCTAAGATTATAGTTGGATTCTTTGGTAGAATGATGCCATTAGAAACACTTCTCACTTCTTGACAATTTATGGTTTACAAGTTGCTAAAATTTGATGACACTCTTACTCTGTTACTTGCTTCAAGCTTATTGGTGCAGCTTTTAGCCCTATAAAATGATCCCTTTAATGAGATATTGTAGGTCAGAGTCTCTTCTTTATGACATCATATCTAGATTGTAGATAGTTACAATTCTTGAAGAGATAAAATTAAAGCCAGACTCCACTAGCTCAAGATAAGGGAAAAAAACCTCCAAAGAGTTCTTTCAAATGCTTACAGCCAAAAACTCAAAGCAATAAATTTAGGCTATCTTTAACGATGGTAAGAAATTATCAGAAATAGTGAAGATTATTCAATCCTTTATCCACCATTATCAATAGGTGTTCAAATATCAATCATCCTTCATAGAGAATGACATAGCCCTTCATCAATGTCTCTTAGTGGTGCCTTAAAAAACTCACTCTTGTTCAGTGGGTAACTTGTGATAGGCTCCTCACTGTGGATGATCTATAAAAGGCAATCGATCATATGATGCATGCTAAAGATCTAGGCATTGATGGTTTTGCCTATGAATTCTATAAAACCATCTGGGATCTTATGGGTTCTAACTTATACCATGTTTATCAAGAGTCCTTTCTTACACATTTTCTAGGTAAGAATACAAATAAAGGAAACATTAAGTTCATGCCTAAACAAGGGGATCTTGAGTTTAATTTTTAATTGGTGGTCGATCACACTCCTAAATGTTTTTTATAAAATCATTACTAAATCTTTAGCACTCTGATTGAGTAATCTGTCACCATAAATCATTCACCCTGAGCAAACAAGATTCATTAGGAGTAGATATATATTAGAGAATATATTACAGTTTGGGAAGGAATGGACTAGGCTAGGAGATCTAATAAAAAATATATGTTCATAAAAATTGACTCTAAAAAAGTTTAAGACCATACTGAGTGGCCTTTCATCTTGGCCATGCTTAAAGCCCTAGAATTTGGGCCAAATTTCATCCAAACCATCCAGATTCTTTTTTCAGATGATTTGATCATACTCTCTATTAATGGAGTCACCCTCTGAATAATTTGGTTTGTTTCAATCTGTTCATTAAGGATGCCCATCGGCACTTGCCCTGTAGGTGCTTGTAGTAGAGGGACTTGGATATATTATTATCAATACCCAATCCAAGGGCCTTGTTAGAATAATCTATCTCCCCTCTAGATAAAAAAAAACCCTTAGGGAGATATGCAATTATTGAATGGCCACTTTGCTAACGATTCTTTATTTACTATTATTGAAGAAGAAGATAATGTGGACAATGCCCTGCAGTGTCTCAACACCATCTACCTTGCCTCTGGCTCAAGAATCTAATGGCAAAAAAACTCATTGATACAGGA